>ML801297.1:187501-207489 GCA_009831015.1 Picea engelmannii | reverse complement strand
CGCTTCTAGAAATATCTTCCTCTAGAATGTTCTTTAGAAGATAGAATTAGTATAAATAGGACTGGAAAGCATGAGAAAGTCTTTCCTTGAGAATTATTGTAATAGAGCTCTACTCTACTAGAGGTTTCCCCCTTGAAGACACAAATGAAGTTGGATTTCTATCAATAAATGTATCATTTTTGGTGTTGTGATTCTCTATATTTTTTTGTTCCGCTAGTATTTGCTGCAATATTTATGTTTCTATTTATTATAATACATTTGGTACCTTACAAGTGTTTTATGGAAATAACGGTTAAAGAGATGATTAGTCGGAGCATTGTGGTTTCTCTCGATGATGTTAATATCTATTCTCAAAATATATCAAACTACCCACACCATATGAAACTGATCTTTGAAAGATGTAAAAAATATGGTATATCCTTGAACCCAAAGAAGAAAATTTTCGCTATTTCAGAAGGAAAGTTACTTAGGCATGTCATTTCTAAAGATGGGGTTTATTTAGACCTATAAATAATGAAATCTATCATGTAGATCTACATACTACTTCACACAATGGAATGAGGCTATACCTTTGAAAATGGTAAACTAAGAGGATGAAATCCACTTTCTAGAGTAGCATCTAATTACTAGGATTAGTTTGCGAATAACTCTTGTATTTGATAATGATACATACTTTTCTTCTTATAAATCAACTAAGATTTATTTGGATAGATGAATAATTTTATGTTATGCATCTAACTATTACCCCCAGGGAAATGGTGTAGTTGAATCCACCAATAAAAACTTAATTCATATCCTTAAATGAACTGCAGTTGACCATCAAAGGAACTAGCACAATGCATTACCCAATACTCTTTGGGATAACAAAGTAACCCCAAATTAATCTCTGAGAACATATCCCTACTTCTTAGTTTATGGGAAAGATAAAGTGTGCCTCCAATTTGGGAAAGATTTTATTTCATTCTACCTCCAATTTGGGTTTGTCTCTTAGTTTAGATTTTTTGTTTGCTTAAATTCTCATTTTCTACCTACTAGTTGTGGCAATCCTTCCAAAAACATTCAATTCAATCCAAATTTCAACCCTTCTCAGAATCATGACTTCTCTGCACTCCCCCTTTCCACGATGCTCTCCAACCATGCGAGAGCCTAAAAAACATTTATCCACCCTTCATGTCCAAAATAACTATAACCATTTTCAAACTCATACTCCCTCCGTGGCTAATCGTCTCCAATTCCAAAATAACTATAGCTATTTTCAAATCCATGTTCTGTCCATCACTAATCATCCCCAATTTCTAACCCATACTCCCTTCATCGCTAATCATTCCAAGAAAGGTTTTTTTGGTTACGACATTTTAGACACATGGAAGGCATCAGTTCCCTGCAATTAATACACCTACATAATGTCATATATGCCTATCAACGGGATGGAATGTATAACTAGAACTGTTAAAATTTCGGTAAAGTTTTTAAGTCACTGAAGTTTCATCTTGGTGAATGTTTTTTTTCTCTGTATTTTTTGTTGTATCAATTTAAAGATTACGTTCATATTGGTTGGATGAATTTTTTTATTCTTTGTATTTTAAGTCGTTAAAATATGTCATGTTGACTAAAATTTTATAACAATAATTTTTATATTAATGTAAACTAATAAGAGAAGCTCATAATTTATTTCTCATATATCTAATTTACTACATGCAGGTTATATATATATATATGCTAGTCATATGTGAAGTACCAAATAATCCCTATCAAATATGTTAATAGAACTAGTAACTTTCATAAATTTTTGTGTAGATATTCATGGTTCCATTCAGTGTGTCACCAATTGTTGAGATAGCAACAACCCCACATACTATTTTCAACTCTAGCATTTGATGGAAGAAAAAATAGCATGGGTCCTCTCCATTTTGTATTTATGGCCTCCCTTCAAGAACTTTACTACATTGTCGTCCTTTACTTTGAAATGTTTTCTTGTAGAGATTGTCCTAGTTATTTTCCTTTTGAAGCTCACTAGACTCCTCAAATACTTGCTTTAATTTTTTCTTCAACATTTGAGCCAGATGTTTTACCTCTTGGAATTTTTCCAAAACTTATACAAACTTCTTTTTTTCATCTCACAAAAAATTTCTTCCTTGCGATGTATCACACTTAAACTTCCTTTGTCTGTCACACAACGTGTATCACACCTAAAATGTCTTTGAACTTGACAAAATATGTATTGTTCCTCCATTAAATTTATTCATGACATATCACATCACTCCAAAATTGTCTTAATCACTACAAAGGGAAAGTTCAAAGTGAATTTGTTTTCATCTCCTTATTCATCACATCCTTGGAAGGTTTCTTTCTATCTAACATATCATGTGACTTAAATTTTTCTTTCTCCAAGTGCATTGAAAGGAAAATATTTATGCATACGATGTATCACATAGACTGAAACTTCTGACTTGTGTGACATGTCACTCATAAAATCACTTTCGATGCGACACATTACATGAGATAAACTTTTCTCCTTTTTTATGTATCACACCAAAATATTTTTTGTGTGATACAACATGCCACATTAAAATTTCTATATCTATAACATCATTTTTCATATCGCACTACATAAAATTTATTTTCTTGCAATACATCACACTTCCTTCAATTTTCAAAGTCGTGATGAACTTGTTATCACACCACATCAAAGTTTCATTTTGTGTGATATGTTGATGTGACCTTTGATTTGACATTGCAACGTTTTAAAAGGGTTTTATTTAGGTTATATAAAATTGTTTGGCTCATTCATTTTTCATCGTTTCATTCGAGTATTTGTTTTTGTCTCATCGATTTTTTGGATGAACAAACTCTCACAACATGTATCAGATAGGTGTGCTCTCCTTCCAACGATCTTAGGGAATTCTTTTGATTGCATTTATTTTATCAATTGGAACAAACCACCATGGCTAGTATAATCTAGCCACCTCCCTAAGATTTCCTGAGCTACCTAAAGGGATAACCAATAGGTTTTATGTACTCATCCACCTAAAATTTTATTCGGCCTGGTCGAGGAAATTTTCTTTTCATCGAAAAACCCCTCTTCCTACCAGTCGAATGCCTCATTCATGCACACATAAAGGAAAATGTATTTTCACATTGACACCACATCCACCAATGAGTCATGCTAAAAAAAACCTACTTATGTTCTTTTAGAAGATGTGTCTAAAATGAATATGTGGCATTTTATCATGTTGGGGGAACTTGCACAAAGGAACAAAGGGATTGTTCTTCCCCCTCAGTTGTCATTTTTATTTGCAAAATGTCAGCAACACAAGTTATTTATTTTGGAGGAACATTTCAATGTCTTTTTGTTCCCATTACATAAATCTTTCCTGAAAATGGATATCAATGCCAGATAAGATAACATTTGAATCTGTGATATCTATCTCCCTATAGGCATCTTTGTTCTTTTGTGAAACTAATTATTCTCAAAGACAATTTTATTGACATGGGTGAAGTGCAGGACCCATACATGGTAGGAAGAGAATCTAAAAACCCCTCTATATATTCTAAGAATGATAGAAAAGGAAAACCAACTCGATTATGCAACACTAGTCCACTAACAGAGAAGCACAGGAAAAAAAAGACATTTCGATAACTTTCTATTTTGGGGAGAAGAGATTCCATAGACATGATTCATTGGGAGTTTACATCCCATACTACATAAACCAAAAATACAGATGGTTATATCAGAGTTAGACATAGAAGGAATAAGAACTATACATGAGAGACATAAATTATGATGAGATCATTTTTAGGATGGGGGGAATCTCCAAAATAAATAAAGACATATTAAAAAAGGATCGCTAAGAAAGAGAGATTAGTAAAAGAAGATAAATCATTGATACTTCAACAATAACATGAATTTGTAGCCAAGGTGATTGAGGAGAAGAAGAAATGAAAAAAAGAAGAGGACGAAATGAGAAAGAAAAAGAGAGAATAGGAGAAAGAGAGGATCATAAAGGAACAAGAGAAAAATATGAAGCAAGATGAAGAAGAAAGATTGAGAAAACAAGAATATGATAAGAAGTCCCAAGAGGAAGCGCAAGACATTGATCCCATGGACACTAGGCTACTGGAGTCCACTTTAGGAACCACTTTGATTGGAGATCATTTTCCTCTAGAAAATCTAGGATTGGGTGAATTCACCCTTTTTACATCTGACAAAGTGGCTAGTATAGAATCCTTCATTTTTTATAAGGCTATAGGCAGGATCATGAGGCAATCTCGTAAGAGGCTAGAAATCCCTTGAGCTCAACCATTCTCCATAACTACTAATAAAACTCTCTTCCAGGATACCAAGAAATATCCTATAGCTTTAGCTTTAGCGGGAGTTTCATTTTCACTAGCAACTCAACATAACATCATAAACATGGTTGAAGAACTAGAAAAATAAAAACTAAGGATCAATGAGATGGAGGTAGAGGTGAAACAATACAAGGTAGATAGAAATAGAAAATCATAATTTAGAGCATGTGCCCATGAGCTCTAGGAGGAGCTGGGAACTACACTTAGATAACTATACACCAATTTAAAATAATTTCAATAATTGTCCACACGATTGCTAGCCTCATTAGGGATATTCAAAATCAATAACGTTGAGCTATAGGGAGTTCACTTGGCCATGCATTATTTGAAGAAGTGGTAAGAACAAAATACAAACACACCTTCAGATTTCCCTAGCATGGTAGAGAGGGAGAATCAACTAAATTATACAACATTAACCAACTTCCAAAAAGAAAGAGCATCACTAGAGAAGGACATAACTAAGTCAGTAGGAAACTACTTATACCTATACATTGTTTCAGAAAAGATAATTGTAAATGTAGGTTTCCTAAAATTGGAGAAATGTGTGCACCTAGACCCATGGATCAAATCCTGGTTGAACTAGAAGAATATTTTCACTCCAAGGAAATCTTCATAAGAATGGATTCTTGGGTCACCAAAGAAGATTTAAAGTAATACATCGTTGGGCCTTCCAAAGATATAAACATCATCAATTCATATTTGAGCACACTAAAAAGGGAAATGGACCCCCTATCTAGGGACACAACCACCTATGAAGTTTCTTTAGAAAATATTCTATTTACATGAGTATTGGCAATTTCTTCCCATCATGAAGTCTGGACTACATATTTTCAAGATAAATCTCAAGGGTGAATTTAATTTTAGGAATAATGTATAAATGTATAAAGTTAGGAAAAGACAAAAATGGGGAAGTCCAAAGGTTGTAACTTCTAATTGAATTCCAAAGGTTGTAACTTCCAATTGAATTCCAAAGGTTGTAACTACAAATGGGAAGTCAATAAGTCCCAAGAAACATTCACAACTCATTAGTTATGTAGGCCTAAGAGGGCCTAGTTGAAATTAGGGATCTTTCTTTTTGTAATTTTGAGAAGTACTTTTGAGATTGGAATGAGAAGAATCCCTCAGGGCCATTTTTGAGGAGGCGTAATTAGTGTTGTGTGATATGCTTGTTGTTGACGGTTTCCAATATTTGTATTGCCATCTTCATCATTGTAAGGCTCTATTGTTCATGTGTGGACTATTCTTCTATGAGTTTATGGATTTGCATTTTAAGTTGTTTTCTGATATTGTTGTTATGAGTTGGTAAATAGATGGTTATGAATAAATTGTTGTTTCAGCCTAATCTGTTCACTTTTACTATTCATTATTTACGAATTTATGCTTTTCTTTAACAACTAACTATTTTTGAAGTGCAAGTAGGGATTTGTGGTTTGACCGTCTATCTCCTTTATTAGTTTTCTCCTAGCTAGGATAGGTTGGAGTAGTTTTCTTTCTCTACTTAAATTAGTTTCATATTGCATACTGCATCTTTCATTTTCAATCATCATGCCCCAATCATTTTAGTAATGGATACCAGGATATAATCCATATGGGTATCTTATCCCAAATGGTGTGAGGTATGATTGGGATTTTATACTGGGGAGTACCTCTATCTGTTGAGAGGGAATTTTTCCTAGATCAACAAGTCTATATATCGACAAATATTTTTGAGGGAAATTACTACTATTGCAACAAACAATCTACTGTGTTTCTAATATCTTACCTTGCCTAACAAACAATGAGTCTGTCATACATAGACACAAAAAGAATCTCAACATTTTCTCTAGTATTCCAAGGTGATATTTACAAGGATTCCAACCTGAGACATAGTATACATGACTACTCTATAAAATTGTGGAGATGAGTATTGTCAAATTTGCAACAATAAGAAGGCCTGTATATTGCCAATATTAAAGTTTATCATGTAGTGTGTCAAAGCACCATTCCCACATATCAACCAAGGAGAACCTAATATTAAATGGGATAGCAAGTTATCTTACAACCTTATTAACATGCTTATGTTTCCAATTAGGAGGAATCAAGGTAGTTGGATCACTAGGACAAAAATACAAATTTAGATGTATGAGCACTAACCATGGATCCAGGTGCAACACAAAATATGTCTAGGAAAGAAAATGATTATTTTTATAAACCTACCAACATGTTTCATATTGGGTCATTTTTATCCATTTGATTTTTGTCTTGTTTCTTCATCTACTTGTCTATGTGTTCATATGCTTGATTACTTTATTTTGATGTGCATGTACAACTTGTTTTATATATAGACAAAGGTGTAATTTTTCTTCGGTTGTGATAACATAGTTACCAACTTAACGAGAACTCTACAGATTTCTCGTTTTTGGGGGATCCAATTTTTTACCTCGTTTTTAAAAATGGTGCTATCGGTGGCAGCTCCCCTGCCCCCCCACTTCGTTTTTAGGTTGTTTTCGATATTTTAAATTTTTCAATCCACAATGTTTCCACATTATTTTTTTAAATGCTTATTTTTCATCTATTTTCAGTTTTTTCTGATTTTTTTTATTCAACGGTGTTTTTAGACCATTTTTCATGCTTCTTTCAATTTTAAAAATAATTTTTACCATTTTTTTTTTTGAAGTTATGATTTTTCATATAATTTTGTCTCCTTAATTAATTTATTGTTCCATACTTTTTAAATATAGTGAAAATCATCATTTTTAACACATTGTTTACCTTTACTTCAATAAATCGAAAACAATTGTAGTTAAATAACACTATTTTTGAATATTTAGCAAACAAATACACATTTTATAGCCATATATATTAAAAAACCTATAGATTTTGGTACATATTCCTTAAAATAACATGTCAAATAAAGCATTTTTATGGACATAATTGAACAAAAAAAGTCAAAATTTTAATTTTTTTTTATCATTTTCTTTCATATTTTTATACATTTGAAGTAAAAAAATGACAACATTTAATAAAATTTTCCAATGTATAACGATTCACATACAAATAAAACGAAAAAAAAAAAAAAAAAAATCGTCACAAAACAACAATAGATACATCTTTATTCTTATTTTAAAATATGAAAGTCAAATCATTACAGTTATAGCTCATCAAAAATTTGCAAAATTGAGCATCGTCTTCAAAGGCATCTTTAAACTAATCAACAATATCATATATCTCAAATTCATCATTCTCAATAGACACATTATCATCTTCTTCGACATCATTTTGTGCTTCCATTGTGTCGTTTTGTTCTTCCATTGGTTCTTTGATATCTGCAAGTTCTCGAAAGTGATCCTTTACAATCATTCATCCTAATGTACTTGAGGTTCATTTGACAATTTTTCCACCTTTGATTCACTAAAATCTCCTTTCCTCAAGCCAACTTCTTGCATTTCATCTGGAAGAGTTGGAATAACATTAATTCTTTGTTGAATAAAAATGCACTGCATTGGGTCACTTTCAATGGCTATGTAATTCCTTCATTTTTGTAGGAAACACACTAATGTTGTACCTAATCACAAAATATACAATAAATAATGAAGTTAGATACTGTAAAAAGACATAAATTAAAAATAATATATGATTGAAGTATGATTTCATAAATATTAGATCATAATTCTTACCTGAACCCGAGAACAAATCCAAAATCCAATCTCCTTCATTTGAAAATTTATCTATAAGATAATTAATTAATGTTTGTGGCTTTTGATAAATGTTAACCATCTCTCCTTTCAAATATTTTTCCTCGTCTGTTAGCTTTCTAATCACAACATTGTATACCAATATACTACTAGGAGTCTCTCCATCCTTTGCATTTGCAAGAATAGAATTATAAGAATCATCTTTTGTCCAGGTTGCAAGATGTATACTCTCAAAATCACATTTAAATGATTCTCTCTTGGAGCTCTAAATATTAGGCTTGTGCATGTAACATAAATAAGTGCAAATTCAGTTAACTTGTGAATTAATAAAATTGTTTTCTAATATTAATTGCTAAACATACACTTTCAATATCATACCAAATAAATTGCATCCTTGTCTTTTCTTTCCCCTTGAATTTTTATTGTACTAATCCTTGTTGTGTGTCTGAATGAAATACTAGAAATATCCAAAATGGTGACATTGAAACTTTTGTAAATCCCATAACCACTTTACTGAAACCTTGGTAAGTATAAGGCTCAGTATCATATCCAATGTTTTGGATATTATAACCATGATAGATATATGCAATAACTAGGGAGTATTGTTTTTTAGGAACAATATTTTCAAGTTTTTCACAATCACCTAATATCACTTTATATTGAACATTGTTGAGCCCATTCCAAATGTAGTGATCAAGGGTGTCATCAAGTTGAACATTTTGAACATGTCTCCTTCTTTCTCTTTCAAACTTGGATTTTTGAATAAAACTTTTGAAAGTTTCAGGGACTCCATCTGCATTCTTCTTTGGCATCTTTAATGAAACAAACAAACATATAGTTGTATATCTATAACTATTAAAATATAAATAAATTAACTTACAAACGAATAATATGAATGTAATAAATCAACATACATTTTTGAATGCAACAAAAAAATGTTTCAATATTGTTGAATGCGATTTTTTTCTTTTGTATTTTCATCATCAAGTGGGAATCCTATTTCCATACAACATTGCTTCCAAAACTTAACATCAACATTTGATCTCTCCCCACGACATATTTCAGAAAATTCATGATGGATAACTCATAGAAATTATGTACTCGTTTTCTATGTTATGATCCCATGGCAGTAACTTTTCTTCTAAATCTGTTAAACCGACATAAATTATGCATTTGACTATCTCAAAAACATGATTATTGGGATATTCTTGCATCAATTCTCTTCTAGCCTCCGCAGAATGATTTCCTCCAATTACATAATATTTGTAGTAAAAAAAAATAGATCTATCAAATTCTTCCCTCGTAGGAACTTCCATTGGGTCAACAAGAACTAGGTAGTCAACCACATGTGCATATGGATTGTACCTAATCAATACTTTCAAATTGTGAATATGCAAGTGATGCGGTTTTCTAATTTGATATTTTTCCTGCTCTTCTGTGGGTTTATAAAGTTGTTTCACATTCAACTTAAATGTGTGGCCATCATCAACTAAGTTTTTCATCCTCATTCTATTTTGAATGAAATTTTGTGTTTTTTTCATAATACCATCCTCTAGATCAACACCTGGTGTTATTATTTCTCTACTACCTTTAGCACTTTCACTATAATACTATGAACTAACGATGGCTTCTTGAACATTATCAACATTTGTTTTCTTCCTCTTATTATTTAAATGTATTTCATCTAAATCAATGATTTCTTCATAATCAATAGGAATAGACTCATCATCATCCATTGCTCGTTTGTGTTTATCTTGTTTGTTCTTTTTGTGAGAAGGAGTGATAACCTCATTGGGACCAATCTCAACAAAATCTTCATTTAAAGTTTCCTCATTTTCAAATGTAACCCTTTTAGGATTTCTAGAATGGGGATTTTTCTTTCTTCTTTCATGTTCTTCTCTGTCTACTTTTGCAGGTTCAACCTCCATTACTTTCTGTTTATTTTTCCTTCCTTCTTGTGTCTTTTCAATATGAAAAGTGTTGATGAAATCCATGATATTATTCTATGCAGAGTAAATCCCCACTAACATATGTGAAAGTCGTTCAGCAAAATCCTGTAAAAAAAAAAATATAACATTTTCATGTTAAATAAAATTAAAAAATTACCATGATACTAAAAATAATAAACGACACAAAAATATAAATAAAAAAAACTTACATTTACTTTCTCAATGTCATCAATGATGGATGCACATAATTATGAAAAACATTCATTCTTGTTATAATTTCTCAATTTGAAACAATATCTAAACTTGATATAAATTCTCCCTTGTTTGACAAGTGCATAAACAATATTTGTGGTTGGCACCAAACATATATCTTGTAACAAGCCTATTGCCTGATAATTTTCTTGCGCGTGTTCTAATTCAGCACAATACAAATATATATGATCTCCATTGTTTCCTTGCTTGTCTTTAACAAACCAAGAATATTCCAGTTTGTTTTCACCTTCCACATATTTCCACTCTCTAACACTCTTCATTTCCTTTGATAGCTCAGGTGCTATGTTATCATTTTATTGCCTAAAATTCATGGAGGTTCCAGTTGCATTTTTGGATGCCATTATTGCAGGTCGTGATCTAGATATATTCATAGATAATATATTTCCTGCCATTTTCCTATATTAAGATAAAATAATAAAATTAGTCCTTTCACATTATAATAAACTAAAAAAAACAACATTAAATATAAAACTAATTTAAAAAAAAAAAAAAAAAAATTACCCATATGTAATGTTTTTTGACCTGTGGAGTTATTGGGCTTATGTCAGGACCGTCCCTTGGTCGTGGGGGATGGGGAGATGTCGGGCATCGCCCAAGCACCCCCCCAGCTAAGGCACAGTCTCGTGGGATTGTGCCTTAGCCACGAGGCGACATGGGAAATGCCCAACATCGCCCTAGCCTGGCCAAGCCATGGGCATGCCCATGGTTTGGCCATAGAGTAGTCCCCCCGTGGCCAAGTGACGGTCCCGGGAACCGTGACTTGGCCACAGGGGGGGAAGCCCTGTGGCCAAGTCATGGGCACACCCACGGCTTGGCCACAGGGCTTTTTAGGCTAGGGTGATGTCGGGTATCGCCCCACCCCCCTGCAGTTGAGGCACGTACATTGCCCAGTAACCACCATGGGCCAAAACTAATAAAATTTAAGTAAAAAACAATAGAAAAACTATTTTTTTTTAAACTATACCTAAATTTGCCTTTCTTTTCTTTTCTTTTTATTCAAAAAATTTTAAGGATTTTGTTAAGATTTTTTGAAAAAAGTCTCAAATTTTTTAAAAAGTTGGGTATTTTTTAGAAAAAAGTAGAAAACATCTAAACAAATTTAAGGTTTTTTAATTTTCGCATGAAAAATTATTATGTGATTCAAAGATAATATTCTAATTGTTGTTTTGGTAAATGGCAAGAATTTAAAAAATAACTAACCTCTGAAATGCTAGATTCTCCTCAAATGTATTCTCGATGTTTCTACCTTGTAGCTTGCTCCAAATCCTTTAACAAATATTGCTCAAGATATAACACAATGTAAAAAGATAAAACGAGACTGTGTATATATGACACAAATGATATAAATTACTGTTAATATAACGAATGTTGGATAAATAAAAATTAGGTATATTATCTACATATATACCTAAAATTATATGGATCATCAATATGTTTAATAAATGTGGGATAAATAAATAAACATGATAAATGTTGTATTTAACATGTAAATAACAAAATAAAAGAGTAAAATTTGTTTTTTTATTTTTAAGGGAAAATAAGTGAAAAAAAAAATGTGGGGGGAATTTTGGAGGGAAATATTTGAGGGAGAAATTTTGGAGGGAATATTTTGGGGCATATTTTTTTGGGGGAGGGGATTTTGGAGGGAAATTGTATTTATTTTTTTTTTTGGGGGGGGGCATTTAGAGGGAAAATATCATTATGCATGTTATAATAATGTCATAGGGAGGGTGAGAATTTGTATCATTCTATGTTCTCAGCGAGAAGAGATGGCTTCGTCAGATAAATAAGATTTTATTTCTGAGACTATCAACAATTTTTTCACATACCTCTTATGTTGGGACTAGGAAATGTGATAGGAATATTTGTAATGCAAATGAGGCGTCATATTTTTCATCTAGTCATAATTTTGATCATAGTGCAAGAAATTTTATTCAACATGTTCCTCATGAAAGTCCTAAATTAGAGGACTTTGAAGGCACCGATGATGAAGAGGAGGAATATGATGGTGATAAATCTAGTCAATATTTTAATAGTAATGAAAATAATCAAAATGTAGGTCAAAGTAGAGACTATGATCAATGTTTAAATGATTGTGATGACAATTTTCCTCCAAGTGAGGAGTTTCAAGGTACCGATGAAGATTTTCAAGGCACCAATGAAAATGATAGAGAAATTCCCTCAAGTGGAAATTTTAAAAGCAATGAAGATGATTATGACAATGGTGGACACTTTTCCCGAGTGGGGAATTTAAAGACATCAATGTTATTGATGATGAATTTCCTCCAAGTGAGGATTTTGAAGGTACTGATGAAGATTTTCCTCTAAGTGAGGATTTCCAAGGCACAAATGAGGATGATGAAGAATTCCCCCCAAGTGAGGATTTTAAAAGTAATGATGATGATTATGGCAATGATGGACAGTCTTTCTCGAATGAGGAATTTAAAGGAAGCAATGTTGGTGCTGATGATTTCCCTCAAAATGAGGATTTTCAAGGCACTGATGAGGATAATGAAGATTTTCCTCCAAGTGGGGATTTTCAATCCAGTAATGAGGATGATGAATAATATCTCTCAAGTGGAAATTTTCAAAGTAGTGAAGATGATTACGCTAATGGTGGACACTCTTTCTCGGGTGATAAATTAAAAAACAACACTGATGATGTTGATTTTCCTCCAAGTGACGATTTTCAAGATACTGATGAAGGTTTTCAAGGCACTAAGCAAGATGGTGAAAATTTTCACTCAAGTGGGGATTTTGAAAGAAATGAAGATGATTATGTCAATGGTGGACACAATGTTGATGATGATTATGTTGATGGTGATGTTCTCAATCATTCAGCTGCAACAAATCAAGGTGATCAACATTCTCTAGTTCAGATCTGACAATGTTTTGCTTGATACTCCTTGTGGTGATAAGGAAAATCCTTCTAGTGAGGAGGATAGAATAGTGGAGACATTGCAAGGAAGAATTGTGTCTAGGACTAGGATTAGACCTTTTTATATCAATCCAAATCATTCTAGTTATACAAGGTCTAGGAAAGAATTTCTCATTAAATCAATTTCCATAAGTGAATTGATTTCATGTGAATGTTTTCAAAAGAATTGTTTGAAAAGCATGGACTACATGCATGCCTTGAATAAAAGGAAGACACATTTGTCAATGAATAAGAGCATGCAAAATTCATATTTGATGGGGTGCATGATATCCACCAATACATGATATAATTATCGCATTGGGAATATTTTACTTTGTAGAAAGGATTTAAAAAAAAATCACTCAATTGGTAATCTTCGTATATCAAGAATCCAGACAAGGTTGGAAAATGATCCATCATTTTATTCAAAGGTACATCATGGACGAGATAGTGGGCCATTCACAAACACTACATTTTCATGGATGTGTGATTTCTTTTCCAAACATGGAGAGTGTATGCTAGATAGAGACACAACACATATTCCAAATAATTTCTCAAGGAGAGAAATATACAACTTGTACAAAGGATATGTTGAAGGTGTTGAATAAAATGGTGATTTTATTACATATGCATATTTTACAAGATTATGGAAGAAACAATTAAACAATGTCTGTATTCCTAAGAAGTCAAGTATGGGGATTTGTAGTATATGTGGTACTCTTAAATAAAAAAGAGATAAATCTGAAGGGGCAAAAATAGGTATGTATTTACTATTTTGTTTTTTTTTAATTGAATAGTTATCAACTATGAAAACATATGATCAATATTTTCATTTTATATCATGTGCAAATTCCATAGTCAAAGAACTTCAAGAACATGAGAATCAACAATCAAGTGAAAGACAAAAGTTGTACAAACATAGGAAGAAGTGTTATGATGCTACAAAAAAATATTTAGGTATGATAATTTATGGCATGGACCAGAAGAAAACACTTATACCACATTTTTTCTGTACACCCAAAAATTTACAGGAAGAGAATTTCATTCAGTTTCACTTGTTTGGTTGTATGGTTTTCAATGGAAAGATGTGTCCAAGGGTTTACTTCATAGATCCAAATATTCATAATGATGCAAATATGACCATCACCATAATTCATCATGTTTTGACTATCTGGTCTAGATATATTCCTCAAGTTCTCTATCTACAGTTGGACAACACTAGTCATGAAAATAACAATCAAATTGTGTTTGGATATCTAAGAATGCTTGCTGAAATGGGAATATTTCAAAAGGTGAAAGTTGGTTTCCTTCTTGTTGGACACGCTCATGATCATATTGATCAAATGTTCAGTCATTTTTCAGTAACATTGAAGAGGGAAAATGTTGGAATTCTACCATCATTGATTGAATGTATTAAGAAAGCATACATTCTAGAGCCTGTTTTTCATAAATTAGAAGAAATTGTTGACATGCGAAGATTTATTCATGGATCGCATCGTGAAGAAAAATGTATTGAGAAACTTAATGACATTAGCTTCCAACATCAATTTTGTTTCAAAAAAATTGATGGGAAAACACTTATATGGGGAAAGCAGTATTCAACTACTACAAAATGGGGGCCTTCTTTAGGTTTATCTTTTTTGAAGTTCAGTCCAGATCGTCCAAAATTTGCATCAAAGTTATTATTTTTACAATCAGTTGCTGAAATCCATAATGCACGAATGCATAATAGAGATGCAGATTATTTTGAATGCCTAGAAGAAATAAAAAATTCCATTAAGGATACATATGAGTACTTTGATTTTGTTGATTTTGTTTGGTGGGTGTCTTTTTTCAATAGTCAAAGTGACATAATTTCAAGCTCAACAAATGAAGATACAATGTTGAGGACTCCATTTCATTGGACACAAAATATGCCAAACGAATATGAAGAAACAAGCATTGTTGAAGTTCAACAAGAATCTCAAGGTTCTATTGAGTTTACACAAGTAGATGAAAGAGATGTAACGACCCCACCGTTACGAAAACAAACTAGGTACAATAGGTAATTTTTTTTTAAAGCATCAATGAATTGAAGTCAACACATAATTCATAGCAACGCATAATCAACATGACATTAAAATCAAAACAATACAAGAGACACCTCAGTAATCAATAACGACGCAAGCCAACGCATTAACATAATGATAGCGAAACATGATCAACACAAAAACATAACTAGTGATGCAGTTCAACACATTACAATCAATCGAAGCAATATAAGTAATGATCCACCATATCGTTGAATAATAATGAACTACCCGCCCAACCTATCCTGCATGGTTAAGACCTCTAGGACACATAAGCAACGCTCAAGCCCAAGATTCATCTGATTGATTTTGACCATTTAAGGTCTCAGGGCTAGTGATTGTTCTGAGGAACAAGAAGGTGTCTAGATCCCACTAATCCAATCAAGCTGAAATCAACTAGATCAATCAATCAATCAATCCTAATCATCAATTAATCATGGCGCAAGGGTATCATAAACTTTATCAATCATTCATCAGCATCATAAATTCATGGCGCCCGAGAAATCTAATTACTAAGGAAATCATTCATCAAATTTAATTATTCATTGCGCGTGAGAAATAAATATTTTAAATAATCATTCATCAACATTAAATAGTGGCGCAAGAGTAAACTAATCACAAAACCAATCCTACATCCATATAATTAACAGTGCAAGAAATCTGAGTACTCAATTAATCACACATTAATCATTACTTCAATGGTGCAAGCGAATCTATTTACTCACCCCTTTTATTTTCATGCGCAAAAATAATCTAATCACATTAAGCTAAAGGCACAAGAGAATCATTAATTTTATTTCAAAGCACAAAGAACTCAAATCACCTAACCATTCAAACATAGCATTAAATTCACGGTGCAAAAGTGAACCAATTTCTATAACAATCATACATTCACATAATTACAGGCGCAAATGCCACCTGAGAAACATTCTCACCTTGGACCACATATAAATAAATTCGACGCAATTACCATTTATGAAACATTCCGTCAAGGTTTCAGCTAAATTTGGCATGCATTAATATGTTTTCCAAAAATAGAAACTATGAACATTCCAACTATAGTTCATCTACACATAACACTTATCCATATAATCGACACCATTAGCAACTACAACCCAATCCCACAATAGTTCATCTATAATTAACATTCATCCATATAGTCGACACTTGTAGCACCTATTAAATGTGACAAGGACCCCAATGAGAAGAGAATCCAAATGACAAGTTATAGGTCCTTTAAGGATGCATGAATGCCAAGGAAGGTTTCAGTTTAATACCCTTCCTAGATCTCACTTCCAAGTATGTGGGTTCTAGGTAAGTAAGTAACTGTATCCCCTCTATTATAAAGTTTCCTTGAATTGTGTTACGATAAAAGTTCAGGATATGGGCTACTCCAAGGATAGGCACTCTAGCATTTCAAGAACAACTATCCGAGAGGCCCACAAAAAACAAGAACAACCCTTGGCTAAGGTAATGATATTCATCAGAGCTTTTACTAGTCAAAACACGTGTAAGTCTGAAATTTCCACTTCCTAAATTGCATTAATAGAATATCTCTTTTCACAAGTAGATTAACTTAACCCGAGGTGTTATACTTGACAATGGGAAAAAGTTGGTTAGGTCCAAATACATGTTCTAAATGGTTCAATGTGTGGGAAAAATAAATCCTTGTAGAAACTAAAAAGGATTTAAGAGGTAACGAAGGTCCACAACAAAATAAAACATCAAGCTAATTAAAATCTAATTAAGAATTTAGGGATTTCTTAACATACAATAAAAGATTTGATCATGCGCTTAGATTAAAGAAGGTTGTCGAATATCATAAGTAAAATATAATATTGCTACCTTGGACTTCTCATCGGTAATAAATGTCAATCCATGGTCAGTGGTTAGAGGCTAGACCAAAGACATCTTCAACGATGGCTTCCGGTCTTACGCCACACAGAAGGAAATTCTCCCTTAAGGAATAAAACGTTGCAGATAATTAACTTGTTTGCATCCTAACAATGAATTTGTGGCTGTAGAATATCTTGTTTTCCTTCCAGGAATAAAAACGTTGAAGAGAAACAACTTGTGTGCATCCTAACAATGAATTTGTGGTTGTAGATGTCTTGTTTTCCTTCCAGGAATAAAAACGTTTTCAGAGAATTAACCTGTGTGCATCCTAACAATGAATTTGTGGTTGTAGAATGTCTTTTTCCTTCGAGGAATAAAAACGTTTTCATAGAATTAACTTGTGTGCATCCTGACAATGAATTTGTGGCTGTAGGTGTCTTGTTTGCCTTCTAGGGATAAAAACGTTTTCAGAGAATTAACTTGTGTGCATCCTAACAATGAATTTGTGGCAGTAGAATGTCCAATTTCCTTCCAGGAATAAAAACATTTTCAGAGAATTAACTTGTGTGCATCCTAACAATGAATTTGTGGCTGTAGAATGTTTGTTTTCCTTCTAGGAATAAAAATGTTTGCAGAGAATTAACTTGTGTGCATCCTAACAATGAATTCGTGGTTGTAGATGTCTTGTTTTCCTTCCAAGAATAAAAACGTTTTCAGAGAATGAACTTGTGTGCATCCTAACAATGAATTCGTGGATGTATATGTCTTGTTTTCCTTCCAGGAATAAAAACGTTTTCAGAAAATTAACTTGTGTGCATCCTAACAATGAATTCGTGGTTGTAGATGTATTGTTTCCTTCTAGGAATAAAAATGTTTTCAGAGAATTAACTTGTGTGCATCCTAACAATGAATTCATGGTTGAAGAATGTTTGTTTTCCTTCCAGGAATAAAAACGTTTGTAGAGAATTAACTTGTGTGCATCCCAACAATGAATTCGTGGTTGTAGATGTCTTGTTTTCCTTCCAGGAATAAAAATGTTTTTAGAGAATTGACTTGTGTGCATCCTAACAATGAATTCGTGGATGAAGAATGTTTGTTTGCCTTCCAGGAAAAAAAACGTTTGTAGAGAATTAACTTGTGTGCATCCTAACAATGAATTATTGTTTTTATAATGATGCGCAATAAAGCAAGGCCGGGAATGATGAGGCAAGGAAAGGCCAATTAATCCGTCGAAGGAATCTTGTGTTAGTTGAAGCCATGAGGTGTGCAGTGAGGGTAATATATTTTAGTCAAAGTCTCAAATCGAAATAAAAAAAAAACAACCAATAGTGATCAACGATTCCTATAGATCTATTCAAATCGATGAATTTAAAGAAAAGGGGCGTCAAGGCACTTGTCTATTAAATCTTAAATTCCAATGCAGTTAAAAAAAAAAAAAACTTAATACAATTTAAATTTCCAATGCAAGTACAATTTTAAGTAAAATACCATAACCGATGACGAAGATGAGCCTCAAGATGATCCTCGGCAATTGGCGTTCCTTCTGACCTCCTGCTTGCTAATCATTGAGACTTCATCGATACCTCCCATCCAACGTTAGGGGTACTCTTCTTCCCTCGTATCCCCCCGAGCCACAAAGGGGCCACGCACACACAAAACCAAAAATCCTCTAGCTCCTAGCTCGCCTCACAAGGTAGAGCCACCACTCCATCTCAAGATGGGTATCCCAACTCTCACCAGTAAAACCAGTCAAATTTCTTCATCATAACTTTGCCCATAACCTATGTCTTCCAACTCTCATCTAGACCTTTTGTTTTATAGGAGTTTCCTCAATGACAACTCCCACTTGCACATTTAATTCACTTTTTAAGTAATTAATTAAAAATTATTTCCCCCATACACTTGTTACCCTCTCCATAAGTTGCACAAGAAAATTCCATAATTTATTTTAATTACAAGTCAATTTCCCTCACCCATCCTAAAAGTGCTCCTTAAATCACTCCTAGTTGTCTCTTTATTCCCCTTGTTTCCAATTAATGACTGATGCATTATTAAATTTGGGTTGAGCTAAAATAGAAGTCTTCTCCTAGTTAAACTAGTGGTAGTTAGACTCTAGATTCTCTTCTATGTGTGCACTTATTCTTTCATGTTTTATTCCTTTCTTATATTAAATTCCAATTAGGTATTTTCTCCACACATGTGTATTATATTAATTCTTTAGAATTATTTCATCTTTCTTATTTTCTTGAATTGACTTGCTTCTTTCCTATGTTATTTAATTAATAATTAGATTTAGTCTTCTTACCCACTTAGGCATACTTTTTGCATAGTCTTAGATTTTCATTTGGGGATTCACAATTAATTAATTCAATCCTTAATTTATTAATTAATTAAATCCAAAAATGCTTAAAGATTTTACAGGGTTTAATTATTCGCTCAAGGTTTTCTAGGCCACCTAGATTCATTGACTCAAGTTTTAATTCCATGAAGTGACCTTCAATAAGCACACCATGCTCCAAGGGTGCCACTCACCTTTGATTAAAATTTTAATTATGCGACATGCCCTTCAAGACGCACTTCGTGCTCCAAGGGTGCCACTCGCCTTTGACTGGTTTTGGTAGTTGTCCAATCCTTGGAGTCAACACTCCATTCGGGCAACCTTGTGAGAGACTAAGAGATTCTAAGGAATAAGGACCCTGCCTTATTGCACGCCCCTTAGAAATATTTGTGAGAGAATGTCTTAGTTTTCCATCACGACATCGTGGATCTCTCGAACTAGGTAATCGTTAACCTACAATTCAAGCCATGGCGGGAGTGCTAGTAGGTTGTGACAGGGATGATACCACACCTCTCCCTCAATATCTAGTCAATGTGCATGGCCCCTTTACTCCTTATGTGAGTCAGATTAGCAGGAAATCGT
>ML801297.1:121388-149411 GCA_009831015.1 Picea engelmannii | reverse complement strand
AGTCAAAGGTGAGTGACACCCTTGGAGCACGGAGTGTGTCTTGAAGGACATGTCACATAATTAAAATTTGAATCAAAGGTGAGTGGCACCCTTGGAGAACGGTGTGCATCTTGAAGGGCATGTCGTGGAATTAAAAATTGAGTCAATGAATCTAGGTGACCTAGAAAACCTTGAGCGAATAATTAAACCCTGTAAAATCTTTAAACATTGGCTTTAATTAATTAATGGATTAAGGATTGAATTAATTAATTGCGAATCCCCAAATGAAAATCTAAGACTATGCAAAAAGTATGCCTAAGTGGGTAAGAAGACTAAAACTAATTATTAATTAAATAACATAGAAAAGAAGCAAGTCAATTCAAGAAAATAAGAAAGATGAAATAATTCTAAAGAATTAATATAATACACATGTGTGCAGAAAATACCTAATTGGAATTTAATATAAGAAAGGAATAAAGCATGAAAGTATAAGTGCACGGATATAAGGGAATCTATAGTCTAACTACCACTAGTTTAACTAGGAGAATACTCATATTTTAACTCAACTCAAATTTAGTAATGCGTCAGTCATTAATTGGAAACAAGGGGAATAAAGAGACAACTAGGAGTGCTTTTAGGATGGGTGAGAGAAATTGACTTGTAATTAAAATAAATTATGGAATTTTCTTGTGCAACTTATGGAGAGGGTGACAATTGTATGGGGGAAATAATTATTAATTAAATACTTAAAAAGTGAATTAAATGTGTAAGTGGGAGTTTTCATTGAGGAAACTCCTATAAAACAAAAGGCTTGGATGAGATTTGGAAGACATAGGTTATGAGAAAAGTTATGCTGCAAAAATTTGACTGGTTTTACTGTTGAGAGTTGGGATACCCATCTTGAGATGGAGTGGTGGCTCTACCTTGCAAGGCGATATGGGAGATAGAGGATTTGTGGTTGTGTGTGTGCATGGCCCCTTTGCGGCTCAGGGGGATATGGGGGAAGAAGAGTACACCTAGCGTTGGATGGGTGGTACCTGTGAAGTCTCAATGATTAGCAACTGGGAGGTCAGAAGGAACGCTAGTTGTTGAGGATCATCTCGAGGCTCATCTTCATCGTCGGTTATAATATTTTACTTAAAATTGTAATTTCATTGGGAGTTTAAATTGTACAATTAAGTTTTTTTTATTTTTTTATTTCTTAACTGCGTTGGAATTTAAGACTTAATAGACAAGCACCTTGACGCTCCTTTTCTTTAAATTCGTCGATTTGAATAGATCTCCAGGAATCATTGATCATTGTTGGTTGATTTTTTTTATTTTGATTTGAGACTTAGACTAAAACCTAATACCCTTGTTGCACACCTCATGGCTTCAACTAACACAAGCTTCCTTTGACGGATTAACTAGCCTCCTTGCCTCATCGTTCCTGGCCTTTCTTTATTGCGCAACATTCTACAACCATGAATTCATTGTTAGGATGCACACAAGTTAGTTCTCTGCAAAAAAAAATTATTCCTGGAAGGAAAACATACATTCTTCAGTCACGAATTCATTGTTAGGATGCACAGAAGTTAATTATCTAAAAACGTTTTTATTCTTGGAAGGAAAACAAGACATCTACAACCACGAATTCATTGTTAAGATGCACACAAGTTAATTCTCTGAAAACGTTTTTATTTATGGAAGGAAAACAAGACATCTATAACCACAAATTCATTGTTAGGATGCACACAAGTTAATTCTCTGAAAATGTTTTTATTCCTGGAAGTAAAACAAGACATCTACAACCATGAATTCATTGTTAGGATGCACGCACGTTAATTCTCTGCAAACGTTTTTATTCCTGGAAGGCAAACAAATATTCTACAACTACAAATTCATTGTTAGGATGCACACAAGTTAATTCTCTACAAACGTTTTTATTCCAGGAAGGAAAACAAACATTCTACAACCACAAATTCATTGTTAGGATGCACACAAGTTAATTCTTTGAAAACGTTTTTATCCCTGGAAGGCAAACAAAACATCTACAACCACAAATTCATTGTTAGGATGCACACAAGTTAATTCTATGAAAACTTTTTTATTCCTCGAAGGAAAGAGACATTCTACAACCACAAATTCATTGTTAGGATGCACACAAGTTAATTCTCTGAAAACATTTTTATTCCTGGAAGGAAAACAAGACATCTACAGCCACAATTTCATTGTTAGGATGCACATAGGTTTCTTCTCTTCAATGTTTTTATTCCTGGAAGGAAAACAAGATATTCTACAACCACGTATTCATTGTTAGGATGCAAACAAGTTAATTATATGCAATGTTTTATTCCTGAAGGGAGAATTTCCTTCTGTGTGACGTAAGACTAGAAGTCGTCGCTGAAGATGCCCTTGGTCTAACCTCTAACTGCTGACCATGGATTGACATTTATTACCGATGAGGAATCCAAGGTAGCAATATTAGATTTTACTTATGATATTCGACAACCTTATTTAATCTAAGCGCAAGATCAAATCTTTTATTGTATGTTAAGAAATCCCTAAATTTTTAATTAGATTTTAATTAGCTTGATGTCTTATTTTGTTGTGGACCTTCGTTACCTCTTAAATCCTTTTTTTTTCTACAAGGATTTATTTTTCCCACACATTGAATCTATTAGAACATGTATTTGGACCTAACCAACGTTTTTCCATTGTCAAGTATAACACCTCGGGTTAATTTAATCTACTTGTGAAACTTGAGATATTCTATTAACGCAATTTAGGAAGTGTAAATTTTAGACTTACACGTGTTTCGACTAGTAAAAATTCCGATGAATATCAATACCTTAGCCAAGGGTTGTTCTTCTTTTTTGCGGTCCTCTTGGATAGTTGTTCTTGAAATGCTAGATTGTCTATCCTTGGCGTAGCCCATATCTTGAACTTTTATCTTAACACAATTCAAGAAAACTTCATAATAGAGGGGATAAAGTTACTTACTTACCTGGAACCCACACACTTGGAAGTGAGATCTAGGAAGGGTATTCAATTGAAACCTTCCCTAGCATTCACACATCCTTAAAGGACCTATACCTTGTCATGTGGATTCTCTTCTCGTTGGGATCCTTATCACGTTTAATAGGTGCTAAAAGCATCGACTATATGGATGAATGTTAATTATAGATGAACTATTGTGGGACTGGGTTGTAGTTGCTAATGGCGTCGATTATATGGATAAGTATTATGGGTAGATGAGATATAGTTGGAATGTTCATAGTTGCTATTTTTTTCAAACATATTAATGCATTCCAAATTTAGCTGAACCCTTGGTGGAATGGTTCATAAATGGTAATTGCGTCAAATTTATTGATATGTGGGCCATGGTGAGATTGTTTCCCACGTGGCATTTGAGCCTGTAATTATGTGAATGTATGATTGTTATAGAAATTGGTTCACTTTTGCACCATGAATTTAATGCTATGTCTGAATGGTTATGCGATTCAAATTCTTTGCGCCTTGAAATAAAATTAATGATTCTCTTGCGCCTTGAACTTAATGTGATTAGATTATTTTTGCGCAAGAAAATGAAAGGGGTGACTAAATAGATTATCTTGTGCCATTGAAGTAATGATTGATGTGTGATTAATTGATTACTTAGATTTCTTGCGTTGTTAATTATATGGATGTAGGATTGGTTTTGTGATTAGTTTACTCTTGCACCACTATTTAATGTTGATGAATGATTGTTTAGAATCTCGATTTCTCACGCGCAATGAATAATTAAAGTTGATGAATGATTTCCTTAGAAAATAGATTTCTCACGCGCCATGAATTTGTGATGTTGATTTATGATTGATAAAATGTATGATACCCTTGCGCCATGATTAATTGATGATAATGATTGATTGATTGATCTAGTTGATTTTAGCTTGATTGGATTAGTGGGATCTAGACACCTCCTTGTTCCTCAGAATAGTCGCCAGCCCCAAGACCTTAAATGGTCAAAATCAATTGGATGAATTCTAGGCCCAAGTGTTTCTTATGTGTCCTGGAGGTCCTAACCATGCAAGATAGGTTGGGCGAATAGTTCCTTATTATTTAGTGATATGGTGGACCATTATTTATATTTCTTCGGTTGATTGTGATGTGTTGATATGCGTTGCTAGTTATGTTTATGTGTTGATCATGTGTCGCTATCATTATGTTAATGCGTTGGCTTGTGTCGTTATTGATTACTGAGGTGTCTCTTGTATTTCTTTGATTGTGATGTCATGTTGATTATGCGTTGCTATGAATTATGTGTTGACATCAATTCTCTGATGCTTTTAAAAAAAATAATTACCTATCGTACCTATTTTTTTTTCGTAACGGCGGGGTTGTTACATATGGTATCAGAGCGAGTTGAACCCTACGACCTGGGAATCCTTACTCCTTCCACTTTATTAAAAACTTGATTAATAACGCATCGTTAATTAAAACTGAAATTGTCTGTGCCGATAATATTGGAGAGAGGACATCGTGGAGGTAGATGACATGGTTCTAGGGAAAGAGCTATGATTCCTCTAGTAGCATCCACGCCAGAGGGGTCTAACCCCCAAGGAGAAGAACAAGTCATTGTACAGGAGCAGATTGTTGTGGGGGATGTGGTTGATTGGAGAAGGTCCTTTAAGAGGATGATCCAGATTTTATGAGAAGAACGAAATGACTACAGATTATTAATAGGTGCTTAACACAAAATAACAAAGATACAGTAAAACTGGTTTTCTATTCAATAAGGAAATAAGCTGAAACTGTAAAATGCAGCGGAAACAAGCTTGCTGGAATGGTGGTGGCTTATCTCCGAGAAGAGATGTGACGGTTGCGCTCATTCGCAAGAAGATGATTACAATGAGGCTATGAAGGCATTTTTACAATAAACAGGAATGCCAAAAACCCTATACATCTAAAAACCTAACCCTAGGAGATGAACCGCCAAAATTCATGTGGGCCCCATTTGGGTAAGTTAGTACATCAACTTCTCGGAGTCGTAACTTTTGCATACGATCTATGTTTTAGGCGTATGATAGCCCGTTGGAAAGGTATCATCGAAGAGATTCATTTTGGGGGAAATATGGAAAGAATTATTATATTTCTCCCCATTTTTCCAAAAAAACATCGTTTAGAGCCTCAAAACGACTCCGAAAGTGAAAAACTGCTAAAAATAGTAAATTACCAAAATTGCCAGAAAACTGTTTTGAGCCAGTTGGAAAAGGTGGGTGGGCACTGATATCCACATGAATCAATACTCCCTCATTAGGAATCAATACTATCCATTGCGTTGAGTTCCCCCATCAGATGAGGAAATTTCTGTTGAATTTGGCCCAAGGTGAGCCACTTGCCTTGGTGTAGGAGTTGCCCTGCTTTGACGACTCGATAAAGATGGATCCTTTGCTGTTGAGTGCCCTTGATATGTGTGTCCACAATCTGATCATTGTATTCCTGTTGTATGCAGTCGGGGTTGAGATCTGTTGGTTTCAGTGGTTCTGCTACTTTTGACGTGTCCAATAATGGTGGGAAATAAGGGCGAAGGAGATCCACGTTGAACACTGGGTGCAGGCCAAGGAAAGAAGGAATGTTGAAGCTTCCGATGGGGTCCTATAAGGCATTCTTTATGCAAGTGAAAGCAAACTTTGTCGCCCACCTGAAACTTATGTGGCACCCAATGTTGATCATGGTGCTGCTTGTACTTATCATTTGGACTTCTGTAGGATATCCTGAACATGTTGGGGGATGTGATGGATCCACTCAATGAACCAGGTGGATTTTTTGGATTCAGTTGGAGTAGGAGATGAGTCGGTCGAGGTGACCGCAAGGGGAAGTGCAAAATCTATGGGACCCAGTGGTTGGAATCCCAACCCCACCTGAAAGGGGTTGTGGTCGGTTGAGATATGCAGGGCTCAGTTGTAGCTATGATGGACATAGGGAAGGATGTCATACCATGTGTGAGGGTTCTTTGAATTATACATGTGAAGGATATGCACAATCATTCGATTTACGACCTCGGTTTGGCCATCTGTCTGGGGGTGGAAGGCCATGGATTTGGTGATCTTGGTGTCCAACAGTGACCAGAGGCTCGACCAGAATGTGATGATAAATTGATTGTCTCGATCTAAGACAATGGTTTGTGGGATTCCAAAATGTACCTAGACTCGTTCAAAGAAGAGCTTGACAGTGGCCTCTACTGTGATTCTCTTCTTCCAGGCAACCAAAAACACCATCTTAGAAAAGCAATTAGCAACCACAAAAACAAAGTCATTTCCCTGATTGGTGGACAGGAGGACCGACATGTAGTCCATTGACATGGATTCCCATGGCACGTTAGGAGTAGGAAGAGGGGTTTACATGCTCTGTTTCTTAGTGGTCGGTTTGGCAATAACGTAGGTAGTGCAGGACCTGGTATACTTGTTGACCTCCTGTTGATATTTCGGCCAGCAGAAATGTTTCTGTAGAATCGCTAGTGTCTTTTTGATGTCAAGGTGTCCTTCCACCCAACTGTAGTGGGATTCCTAGATCAGCTTCGCTCGTTCACTTGATGGAACACAGATATGGCCCATACAACACAACAACCCATCCTAAAGATGGAAATTATTGAAAACTGCGTTTTCACCCAACATTTGGTAGGTGGTGGCGAAGTCCAGGTCTGTCTCATAGAGTTGGGGCCATCCATAGGTCTGATGGCCGTAAGAGTCTAGCACCGTGGTGAGTGTTGCGACTGGCGGTTTGTTGAGGCAATCAACGATGCGATTGTTCTTCTTGTTTTATACTTGATGTTGAGGTGGAATTGTTGCAAGTATGTGGACCAATTTTGATGGCAATCATTCTGCAATTTTCCTTGTGTCTACATGAACTGCAGTGGCTTATGATCATCGTGGATGACTGTCTCCTTCCCAAGAATGTAATGTATCCACTGGCGGTAGGTTGCACAATGGAGTACATTTCGTTGTCGTAAGTAGGGTACTTACAAACAACATTTGATAGTGTCTCACTATTATAGGCCACAGGGTGGCCGTGCTGAGTAAGAACGACACCCACAACATAGTCTAAAGCATCTGTCTCGATCTCAAAGAGTTGTTGCAAGTTTGGTAGTGAAAGTACTGGGGTTGAGCACAAGTGCTGCTTCAAATCATCGAACACTTGTTGTTGGGACCGTCCCCATGCAAATTTATCCTTAGAACAACCCTGGTTATTTGGATGAGGGCCCATGCAATATGAGAGAATCCCAACATGAACCTGCAGTAGAAATTGGCAAGGCCCAAGAAGCTTCGAAGCTCAGTGAGTGTGGTTGGGGCTGGTCAGTCATGGATGACTTGGATCTTGGATGAATCCACATGTACACCATGTTGATCAACGATGTATCCCAGGTAATGGACACTTTCCATGTCGAAGGAGCATTTTTCCAAGTTGGCGTATAGCTGGTGCTGTCGTAGGGTGTGCAGAACCTGCTGAATCTGTTGCAAGTGTTCGACCCAAGTCTTGTTGTAAATGAGAATGTCATCCAAATACACCACTACAAAAGTATTTTTGAATGGTCATAGGATATCGTCCATCATCCTCATGAAAGTGGTTGGAGCATTTGCCAAACCAAAGGGCATGACCAAGCATTCAAAAAGGCCTTCCTTTGACTTGAATGCGGTCTTCCATACATCTATCTATTCTATCGGGACCTGGTGGTAGCCAGACTTCAAATCAATCTTACTGCATTATTTGGCCCCCATGATTTGATCAAGGAGGTCATTGATTCGTGGAATCGTGTATTGGTTTCTGACTGTGATTTTATTCAGAGCCCAGTAATCAATGCAGATTCGCTAGGTTCCATCTTTCTTTTGTACCAACACGATTGGGCTCCCGCAAGGTGATTAGCTGGGATAGATGTGCCTCTTGTGGAGCAGTTCTTGGATCTATCACTTGATCTCCTCATTCTCTAACAGAGAGCAGAAATAGACTGGCCCATTGGGCAGCGGTGCACCGGGGGTCAAATCGATGGGGTGCTTGACCTAGCAGTGCAGAGGTACCCTGGTAGGTGAGGAGAAGATATCTGAGTATTCTTCCACGACCTTATCTACTTTCTTCTTCTGTGTGGAGAGGTCAGTCGTAGAGACCCTGGATGTGGCTGTGATATTTCTCTTATTCTCAGAGAGAATCACAAAGAAGAAAAACTTCCCCGTCTGAGAGATGACCTTCCTACATTTCTTAACAGAGATCAAGGAAATAACACTAGGTGGGGCTGCCTCGGCTATCCTATACAATTTCCTGTTCAAAGTAATAATAACACTACGAGTCCTAAACTCATATACAATATGACGTTTCCATAAATAAGGTTGGCCCAAAAGAACATCACAAAATTCGAGAGGAGCAACATCACATAATACCTCGTCTTTGAAGGGCTTGATGTTGTACGATAGTCGACACCGTTGGCTGACGCGGAGATCGCTTCCTTGGTAGAGCCATCAAATGGTGTAGGGTTGTGGGTGTGGCGTTTTCAGCAGGGCTAGCCGCTTGATTACCTCTACTGAGATGAGGTTCTTTTGGCTACTGCTATCAATGATGAAGTGCAGCGGGGTGCCTTTTACCCACATCTGTGAATGGAAGAGGCGCTCTCCTTCTTTTGTCTAGTCTGGTTCACTAGGTTGGAGCTTGGTGGTAGTAATGGTGGCACTGGGTTCCGTGTCAATGATCTGTCTTCCCCTTCATGGTTCTGGCTCAGAGTTAGAACCTGCATATGATTCATAGGCTTTCACTTCAGGCACTAGTGACTGGTTTGAGCGGCAGTGAGCAGTTTTATGCCAAGGTCTCTTATGGAAGTCGCACCACTTCCCGGTATCTTTATTTGTCTTTTCGGTGTCCTTCTTTGCTTGTGGCTTGGACTAGTTTTCCTGATACTATCCATATTTGCTCTGTCCTTTATTCTATGGGTTGGGGCTGCCCTTTCCTAGCTTTTTTTGTGAGGGGTTCCTAGGCCCAAATTGCCACGTCTTTTGTTTGATCTTCTGCTTGATTTTGACGGCATATCGGTAGGCCGCACCCAAGGATGAGATGTCTAGAAATTCCATTTTGGTCTGGATGTATCTATGCAGAGCACCACGATACTTGAGCACCATATGTCACTCTGAATCTTTGATACCCAACTTGGTGCACAAGGTATGGAAGATATTTGTGAAATTTGACACTTCTTGGTCTCTTTCTTGCCGCAGTGTGGTCCATTTGGTATACAAGTCGTCATAACTTCCGACAGGATAGTATTGTTTCTTAATAGCATCCTTGAAGGATTCCCAGGTGATCATGACTATAAATAATGAGGGTTCCTCTATTTCCTTTTGCTCACAGAAAGTTTCCCACCAATCTTTGACATGAGAAACGGCTTTGAGGAGCGCAAAAGTAATCTTTTCTCTATTTGAAAAGTTATGGACAAAAAATTACCCTTCTAATAGATTCAACCACTTGTCTACAACATCTGTGTCTATCTGACCTTAAAATATAGGAATATCGAAGTTTATTTGTACCTTGAAGGGAGCGACGCCTCCGCTCGAAGAAGATGTGTCGCCTGTTGGTAGCCGCCGAAGGATTTGACAAAACTATCCATCATCTTGTTCCTTTGTTGCGTGAGGGATTCCTCAATCAAAAGTTTGAAAGGATCTCTTGTCCCATCATATTTCTTTTCTCCTTCCATGAGAGGTCGCTTGGGCATGCGATATCCTTTGTCCTCAAGAGAAACAAGCTCGAGACCCAACTCTTTGTACTCCGACCTCGTTGGGGACATGCATTAAGATGACAAGGAGAAGACCGCTCTGATACCACTGATCCAGATTTTATGAGCAGAATGAAATGACTACAGATTATTAACAGGTGATTAACACAAAATAACATAGATACAATAAAACTGGTTTTCTATTCAATAAGGAAATAAGCTGAAACTCTAGAATGTAGCAGAAATAAGCTTGCTGGAATGGTGGCAGCTTATCTCTGAGAAGAGATGTGACGGTTGCGCTCATTCGCAAGAAGATGATTACAATGAGGCTCTAAAGGCCTTTTTACAATAAACAGGAATGCCAAAAACCCTAGACATCCAAAAACCTAACCCTAGGAGATGAAGCGCAAAAAGTCATGTGGGTCCCGTTTGGGTAAGTTAGTATATCATCTTTCTGGGGTCGTAACTTTTGTATACGATATCTGTTTTAGGCGTATGATAGCCCGTTGGAAAGGTATCATCGAGGATATTCATTTTAGGGCCTCAAAACAACTCCATAAGTGAAAAAATGCTAAAAATAGTAAATTACCAAAATTACCAAAAAAATGTTTTGAGCCAGATGGAAAAGGTGGGTGGCCACTGATATCCACCTGGATCAGAGGATGTCAGAGGCCTTGTTTAACCGAATCGATAGATATGAGTGTAGGGTGCTTGTACCCAATGAGGGTTCACAACGCACTCCAACAAACAGTGGTAGCATTCACAGAGAACTCGAGAAGGTGAAGTTTCTCGAGTTCATGGGTGCCACAGATGGCTTAGCCATCGGGGCATGGTTGGAGAACATGGCGATGTGATTTGCACTTCGTGAGTATACCTCCAACATGAAATTATGCATGACAGTATTTCAACTAAAGGGGAGCGCTCTTCTATGGTGGAATACGCTCCTACTGCAACTAGACATGGTTGTCGAAGATTTGTCATGGGAACTGTTCAAGGAGCGGTTCCGGGAGAGGAATTCATCGAGCACCAACTCAATGAGTTCAATGCCTTATGATAGGGTGGTTGTATGGTGTAGGAGTATGAGGTCTGATTCATGGATCTTCTTAGGTATGCTCCACATATAAACATAGAGAAGCTAAAGGTCAACATGTGTGTTCGACCTTAAATTCAACATTCATGCAAAATTGAGGATCCTAATGCCTCAAACATTGCAAGATTCAGTCCAGAAGGCCCTCATAGTTGACGAAGATCTAACCAACATAGGTCATGGAAATACGCCTGCAAGACCAACTGGACAAATGATCTTAGGTAGGCCAACAACGTTTACTTCGGGGACCTGGAGTACTGGACCGAAGACCGGATGCTAGACATGTGGAGAGCCACATTACTAGCGAGACTGTTAGGTTGAGAGGGCTAGAGTAGTCAAATCAACAGAAAACACTACCATTGGATATTTGGTCTAGGCCCACAAGATTCGTGCAACGATGAGCAACCACCAGGCTGAGCCCCAATCCACTGTGCTCGAGACGTCAAGCATGGGCGACGATCAAACTTTTAGTATTTGATAGATCCTAGTACTACAAAAAAAATTATTTCTAGTGCATTACTATGGAGAATTAAGGTAAAGGTAGTTAAGAAGGACGAGTTTAGGTATGTAGGGATGGCTCGGGTTCCAAACAAAAGGTTGGAGGAGAGGTTACAGGCTGTCGCATTAACTTGGGATATTTTGCAAACAAAGCCCGACCTATTATCACGCTCTTAGGATCGTATGACATTGTGATTAGTATGGACTGGTTGGAATCACATGATGCAATACCCAACTATAAGAAGAGATGGTTGAGTTGACCCTTGATGAGGGACAGAGAAAAATGATGGTAGGAAGAACCTAGGGAGTGTCCTTGAGGTTCATTTCTTCCCTACAATTACAGAAGTGCATGTGCAAAGGATGCAAGTTATATGCAATCTTAGCACTGAACGCCAATGGCATGGCATAAGGATTATAAAACCTTCTGATAGTATGAGAGTTTGCGGATGTGTTCCTAGAAGAGTTACCAATTTTTCTGCTCGAAGGCAAGATGGAGTTTACCATCAACTTGAAACCAGAAACCGAACCGATAGTAATAACACATTATCATATGTCGACACCTAAGTTATAAGAGTTGAAATTGAAATTGAAGGATTTGTTGGGCCTAGGACTTATACGTCCCACTATGTCACCTTATGGTGTGCATGTTATTTTTCATAAGAAGGAGGATGGGTCATGGAGACTCTGTACAGACTATCGTCGATTGAATAGGGCAACGATCAAGAACCAGTATCCATTGCCAACAATAGACGATTTGTTTGATCAAACGAAGGGAGAGACAGTGTTTTCAAACATCGACTGGAGATCAGGTTATCACCAGTTACAAATTAAAGAGGAAGATATTCCTAAGACTGCATTCAAGATGAGGTTCGGACACTACGAGTTTACTGTTGTCGTTGGGATGGACAATGCCCTGGGGGTATTCAGGATTTTGATGAATGGGGTGTTCCACGAATACTTGGAAAATGTTGTTCAAGTATTCATTGATGACACATTGATATATCCTCAGACGATGGAGGAACATGACAAACTTTTGTGCTTAGTATTATAGTGTTTACGGGAACACAAATCATGGGAAACTATCGAAATGCTCTAGAGAATTCATTGCTTAGGGAATGTTATATCTAGCAAAGGCATCGTTGTGGATCCAATGAAGGTAGAGGCTATTATGGAATGGAATGCACTGACAAACTTACTAGGAGTACGCAGCTTTTGGGTTTGGCAGGATATTACTGACGGTTCGTCGAAGGTTTTTCAAAGATAGCAAATATGATCGCGGAATTGCAAAATAAAAACAAGAAGTTGTATGGACCAAAAAGTGTGCGAAAGAATTTCGAAGGCTCATTGGGATGTTGAACATGGCACAAATACTATAAGTCCCAGACTTGGATAGGGATTTCTTGGTATCCACAGACACGTCCAAAGAAAGTTTAGGCGAAGTATTGACGCAAGACGGTCAAGTGATTGCCTACATCTCAAGGTAATTAAGAAATCTTGAGGAGAACTACGCAATGCATGATTGGGAATTATTGGCCATTATGTATGCCTAGAGAGTGTGGAGACACTATCTGATTGGATGAAAATTCAAACAAAAGAAATAGATCATTGTAGAATGCAACAAATTTTGTGCTTAATTACTTGAATGCGCAGCAAAAGCGTTGGTCATAATTACTTAGAAAATACGATTTGAGATTAATTACATTAAATGAACGATGAACAGAGCGACATATGCATTGAGTCGGAGACCATGCATATTCTCGGTGATACCTCTTCAGACGAATCTTCAATAAAGGATTCTAACTATACAGTTTGACGATGACTGGTATAAAGAGGTTAAGTAAATTTCAGACAAGACACCGTGATGGTACCAATTTTGAAGGATATACCGTGGACAACGACGGATTGATGAGGTATAATAACCGGATTTACATACCGCCTAACGACAAATTGAGAAATTTGATCTTAGTGAAGCTCATAAGGCAGTATGCATGGCTCATCCAGGAGTCATGAAGATGAGGGCGGACCTTAAGCCCTTATTCTTCTGGAAGGGATGAAGGAGGACTTAGTTAGCTGTGTGGTGAAGTGTCTAGAATTTCAGTGAGTGGAGGTTGAACATAGACATCTAACATGATTACTACAACCAACTCTATTCTGGAATCGCAATGGGAGGTCATTTCGATGGACTTCATTATTGTATTGTCACTGACGACAAGGAGGCACGACTCGATTTTTGTGGTAGCTGACACTCTGACGAAGAGAGCACATTTTATTCCTGTGCGTACGACGTATCATGAACCAGACATAGCTAGAATTTTGTCAGCAAGACTGTGAGACTTCTTGGCATGCCAAAAATAATCTATCTGATGGAGGGTCAGTGTTTATAGGAAGATTGTGGACTAGTTCCCAAGAGGCCTTGGGAACATAACTGAACTGTAGTACTCTATATCACCCCGATACAGATGGGGTGACAGAAGGAACGAACCAAATTTTGGAATATATTTTGTGTATGTATGTGTTGGAACAACAAAAATGTTGGGAAGAGTTCTTGCCACTGGTAGAGTTTGTGTACAACAATGGCTATCAAGGTACTATTAAGATGGCACCATTTGAGTTTCTCTATAAGCGACCATGTCAGAGGTCATTGAGCTGGGATTGACTTAAGGATAGGGTTCTGGTGGGACCAGAAATGATCCAAGAAATGGAGGAACAATTGAAAATGATAAGACAAGGGATTCAAGAAGCGCAAGATTGACATAATAGTTATGATGATGCACATCGCGTTGACCGAAACTATGAAGTTAATGACTGAGTTTTCTTATGGGTGAAACCGCACAAGAGTTTGATGAAGTTCGGAAGGGTTGTAAACTCTCTCCTAGGCTATGGGGCCTTTCAAAGTTGTGAAAAGGAAAGGACCGGTGGCCTATCGACTAGCCATGCCTAATTATTTGAGGTGTTTGCACGATGTTTTTCTTGTATCTGTTTGTGACATTATGTTAGTGATCCTATACATGATATTGACATGATCTACTTGCGGCATCGAACGAGGGTGTAATCATGGCAGAGCCAATCCGCATTCTGGACCATCACATTCGACAACTATGACGTCAAGCAGTCGATCAGGTCGAGGTCTAGTGGGACAATTATAGTCCACACTCGACTACTTGGGAGGAAGCATATGATATGCATCAATAGTTCCTTACTTAATTGATAGAGTAGACATATATATCTTGTCAGATACTTTATATACTGCATTTCTATACAGTGTACAACTTTGGGACAAAGTTTAAAACAAGAGGGGGTGTATGTAACGTCTCTCTCTTGCGAGCACATGTTATTGACTTATTCTTGAGGACACTTGTGTGCAAGTGATCCAATTATAGTACATGGTTATTTGTTCTGCTTATGGAGTCTTATGATGATGTTGATGGATTATGATTTATGTTTTTTGATATCTATGTATTGAAAGATGCTATTGACGAATTTCCCTTAAGTGTGCAGGACACTTGATAGATTGAGGATGTCGATGGCATCAATGGACCACCTTGGACTCCAGATTGAGTCAGGGAGTGGATTGTATTGGTTTGAGTACTTCATTTATGCATATGTGACATATGATCAATTATATTATGATGTTGTTATGGATCATTGACAGTGTTTCGTTGATGGATGCAGGCTRACGATTTCCTGCTAATCTGACTCACATAAGGAGTAAAGGGGCCATGCACATTGACTAGATATTGAGGGAGAGGTGTGGTATCATCCCTGTCACAACCTACTAGCACTCCCGCCATGGCTTGAATTGTAGGTTAACGATTACCTAGTTCGAGAGATCCACGATGTCGTGATGGAAAACTAAGACATTCTCTCACAAATATTTCTAAGGGGCGTGCAATAAGGCAGGGTCCTTATTCCTTAGAATCTCTTAGTCTCTCACAAGGTTGCCCGAATGGAGTGTTGACTCCAAGGATTGGACAACTACCAAAACCAGTCAAAGGCGAGTGGCACCCTTGGAGCACGAAGTGCGTCTTGAAGGGCATGTCGCATAATTAAAATTTTAATCAAAGGTGAGTGGCACCCTTGGAGCATGGTGTGCTTATTGAAGGTCACTTCATGGAATTAAAACTTGAGTCAATGAATCTAGGTGGCCTAGAAAACCTTGAGCGAATAATTAAACCCTGTAAAATCTTTAAGCATTTTTGGATTTAATTAATTAATAAATTAAGGATTGAATTAATTAATTGTGAATCCCCAAATGAAAATCTAAGACTATGCAAAAAGTATGCCTAAGTGGGTAAGAAGACTAAATCTAATTATTAATTAAATAACATAGGAAAGAAGCAAGTCAATTCAAGAAAATAAGAAAGATGAAATAATTCTAAAGAATTAATATAATACACATGTGTGGAGAAAATACCTAATTGGAATTTAATATAAGAAAGGAATAAAACATGAAAGAATAAGTGCACACATAGAAGAGAATCTAGAGTCTAACTACCACTAGTTTAACTAGGAGAAGACTTCTATTTTAGCTCAACCCAAATTTAATAATGCATCAGTCATTAATTGGAAACAAGGGGAATAAAGAGACAACTAGGAGTGATTTAAGGAGCACTTTTAGGATGGGTGAGGGAAATTGACTTGTAATTAAAATAAATTATGGAATTTTCTTGTGCAACTTATGGAGAGGGTAACAAGTGTATGGGGGAAATAATTTTTAATTAATTACTTAAAAAGTGAATTAAATGTGCAAGTGGGAGTTGTCATTGAGGAAACTCCTATAAAACAAAAGGTCTAGATGAGAGTTGGAAGACATAGGTTATGGGCAAAGTTATGATGAAGAAATTTGACTGGTTTTACTGGTGAGAGTTGGGATACCCATCTTGAGATGGAGTGGTGGCTCTACCTTGTGAGGCGAGCTAGGAGCTAGAGGATTTTTGGTTTTGTGTGTGCGTGGCCCCTTTGTGGCTCGGGGGGATACGAGGGAAGAAGAGTACCCCTAACGTTGGATGGGAGGTATCGATGAAGTCTCAATGATTAGCAAGCAGGAGGTCAGAAGGAACGCCAATTGCCGAGGATCATCTTGAGGCTCATCTTCGTCATCGGTTATGGTATTTTACTTAAAATTGTACTTGCATTGGAAATTTAAATTGTATTAAGTTTTTTTTTTTTTTAACTGCATTGGAATTTAAGATTTAATAGACAAGTGCCTTGACGCCCCTTTTCTTTAAATTCATCGATTTGAATAGATCTATAGGAATCGTTGATCACTATTGGTTGTTTTTTTTTTATTTCGATTTGAGACTTTGACTAAAATATATTACCCTCACTGCACACCTCATGGCTTCAACTAACACAAGATTCCTTCGACGGATTAATTGGCCTTTCCTTGCCTCATCATTCCCGGCCTTGCTTTATTGCGCATCATTATAAAAACAATAATTCATTGTTAGGATGCACACAAGTTAATTCTCTACAAACGTTTTTTTTCCTGGAAGGCAAACAAACATTCTTCATCCACGAATTCATTGTTAGGATGCACACAAGTCAATTCTCTAAAAACATTTTTATTCCTGGAAGGAAAACAAGACATCTACAACCACGAATTCATTGTTGGGATGCACACAAGTTAATTCTCTACAAACGTTTTTATTCCTGGAAGGAAAACAAACATTCTTCAACCATGAATTCATTGTTAGGATGCACACAAGTTAATTCTCTGAAAACATTTTTATTCCTAGAAGGAAACAATACATCTACAACCACGAATTCATTGTTAGGATGCACACAAGTTAATTTTCTGAAAACGTTTTTATTCCTGGAAGGAAAACAAGACATATACATCCACGAATTCATTGTTAGGATGCACACAAGTTCATTCTCTGAAAACGTTTTTATTCTTGGAAGGAAAACAAGACATCTACAACCACGAATTCATTGTTAGGATGCACACAAGTTAATTCTCTGCAAACATTTTTATTCCTAGAAGGAAAACAAACATTCTACAGCCACAAATTCATTGTTAGGATGCACACAAGTTAATTCTCTGAAAATGTTTTTATTCCTGGAAGGAAATTGGACATTCTACTGCCACAAATTCATTGTTAGGATGCACACAAGTTAATTCTCTGAAAACGTTTTTATCCCTAGAAGGCAAACAAGACACCTACAGCCACAAATTCATTGTCAGGATGCACACAAGTTAATTCTATGAAAACGTTTTTATTCCTCGAAGGAAAAAGACATTCTACAACCACAAATTCATTGTTAGGATGCACACAGGTTAATTCTCTGAAAACGTTTTTATTCCTGGAAGGAAAACAAGACATCTACAACCACAAATTCATTGTTAGGATGCACACAAGTTGTTTCTCTTCAACGTTTTTATTCCTGGAAGGAAAACAAGATATTCTACAGCCACAAATTCATTGTTAGGATGCAAACAAGTTAATTATCTGCAACGTTTTATTCCTTAAGGGAGAATTTCCTTCTGTGTGGCGTAAGACCGGAAGCCATCGTTGAAGATGTCTTTGGTCTAGCCTCTAACCACTGACCATGGATTGACATTTATTACCGATGAGAAGTCCAAGGTAGCAATATTATATTTTACTTATGATATTCGACAACCTTCTTTAATCTAAGCGCATGATCAAATCTTTTATTGTATGTTAAGAAATCCCTAAATTCTTAATTAGATTTTAATTAGCTTGATGTTTTATTTTGTTGTGGACCTTCGTTACCTCTTAAATCCTTTTTAGTTTCTACAAGGATTTATTTTTCCCACACATTGAACCATTTAGAACATGTATTTGGACCTAACCAACTTTTTCCCATTGTCAAGTATAACACCTCGGGTTAAGTTAATCTACTTGTGAAAAGAGATATTCTATTAATGCAATTTAGGAAGTGGAAATTTCAGACTTACACGTGTTTTGACTAGTAAAAGCTCTGATGAATATCATTACCTTAGCCAAGGGTTGTTCTTGTTTTTTGTGGGCCTCTCGGATAGTTGTTCTTGAAATGCTAGAGTGCCTATCCTTGGAGTAGCCCATATCCTGAACTTTTATCGTAACACAATTCAAGGAAACTTTATAATAGAGGGGATACAGTTACTTACTTACCTAGAACCCACATACTTGGAAGTGAGATCTAGGAAGGGTATTAAACTGAAACCTTCCTTGGCATTCATGCATCCTTAAAGGACCTATAACTTGTCATTTGGATTCTCTTCTCATTGGGGTCCTTGTCACATTTAATAGGTGCTACAAGTGTCGACTATATGGATGAATGTTAATTATAGATGAACTATTGTGGGATTGGGTTGTAGTTGCTAATGGTGTCGATTATATGGATAAGTGTTATGTGTAGATGAACTATAGTTGGAATGTTCATAGTTTCTATTTTTGGAAAACATATTAATGCATGCCAAATTTAGCTGAAACCTTGACGGAATGTTTCATAAATGGTAATTGCGTCGAATTTATTTATATGTGGTCCAAGGTGAGAATGTTTCTCAGGTGGCATTTGCGCCTGTAATTATGTGAATGTATGATTGTTATAGAAATTGGTTCACTTTTGCACCGTGAATTTAATGCTATGTTTGAATGGTTAGGTGATTTGAGTTCTTTGTGCTTTGAAATAAAATTAATGATTCTCTTGTGCCTTTAGCTTAATGTGATTAGATTATTTTTGCGCATGAAAATAAAAGGGGTGAGTAAATAGATTCGCTTGCACCATTGAAGTAATGATTAATGTGTGATTAATTGAGTACTCAGATTTCTTGCACTGTTAATTATATGGATGTAGGATTGGTTTTGTGATTAGTTTACTCTTGCGCCACTATTTAATGTTGATGAATGATTATTTAAAATATTTATTTCTCACGCGCAATGAATAATTAAATTTGATGAATGATTTCCTTAGTAATTAGATTTCTCGGGCGCCATGAATTTATGATGCTGATGAATGATTGATAAAGTTTATGATACCCTTGCGCCATGATTAATTGATGATTAGGATTGATTGATTGATTGATCTAGTTGATTTCAGCTTGATTGGATTAGTGGGATCTAGACACCTTCTTGTTCCTCAGAACAATCACTAGCCCTGAGACCTTAAATGGTCAAAATCAATCAGATGAATCTTGGGCTTGAGCGTTGCTTATGTGTCCTAGAGGTCTTAACCATGCAGGATAGGTTGGGCGGGTAGTTCATTATTATTCAACGATATGGTGGATCATTACTTATATTGCTTCGATTGATTGTAATGTGTTGAACTGCATCACTAGTTATGTTTTTGTGTTGATCATGTTTCGCTATCATTATGTTAATGCGTTGGCTTGCGTCGTTATTGATTACTGAGGTGTCTCTTGTATTGTTTTGATTTTAATGTCATGTTGATTATGCGTTGCTATGAATTATGTGTTGACTTCAATTCATTGATGCTTTAAAAAAAAATTACCTATTGTACCTAGTTTGTTTTCGTAACGGTGGGGTCGTTACATCTCTTTCATCTACTTGTGTAAACTCAATAGAACCTTGAGATTCTTGTTGAACTTCAACAATGCTTGTTTCTTCATATTCGTTTGGCATATTTTGTGTCCAATGAAATGGAGTCCTCAACATTGTATCTTCATTTGTTGAGCTTGAAATTATGTCACTTTGACTATTGAAAAAAGACACCCACCAAACAAAATCAACAAAATCAAAGTACTCATATGTATCCTTAATGGAATTTTTTATTTCTTCTAGGCATTCAAAATAATCTGCATCTCTATTATGCATTCGTGCATTATGGATTTCAGCAACTGATTGTAAAAATAATAACTTTGATGCAAATTTTGGACGATCTGGACTGAACTTCAAAAAAGATAAACCTAAAGAAGGCCCCCATTTTGTAGTAGTTGAATACTGCTTTCCCCATATAAGTGTTTTCCCATCAATTTTTTTGAAACAAAATTGATGTTGGAAGCTAATGTCATTAAGTTTCTCAATACATTTTTCTTCACGATGCGATCCATGAATAAATCTTCGCATGTCAACAATTTCTTCTAATTTATGAAAAACAGGCTCTAGAATGTATGCTTTCTTAATACATTCAATCAATGATGGTAGAATTCCAACATTTTCCCTCTTCAATGTTACTGAAAAATGACTGAACATTTGATCAATATGATCATGAGCGTGTCCAACAAGAAGGAAACCAACTTTCACCTTTTGAAATATTCCCATTTCAGCAAGCATTCTTAGATATCCAAACACAATTTGATTGTTATTTTCATGACTAGTGTTGTCCAACTGTAGATAGAGAACTTGAGGAATATATCTAGACCAGATAGTCAAAACATGATGAATTATGGTGATGGTCATATTTGCATCATTATGAATATTTGGATCTATGAAGTAAACCCTTGGACACATCTTTCCATTGAAAACCATACAACCAAACAAGTGAAACTGAATGAAATTCTCTTCCTGTAAATTTTTGGGTGTACAGAAAAAATGTGGTATAAGTGTTTTCTTCTGGTCCATGCCATAAATTATCATACCTAAATATTTTTTTGTAGCATCATAACACTTCTTCCTATGTTTGTACAACTTTTGTCTTTCACTTGATTGTTGATTCTGATGTTCTTGAAGTTCTTTGACTATGGAATTTTCACATGATATAAAATGAAAATATTGATCATATGTTTTCATAGTTGATAACTATTCAATTAAAAAAAAACAAAATAGTAAATACATACCTCTTTTTGCCCCTTCAGATTTATCTCTTTTTTATTTAAGAGTACCACATATACTACAAATCCCCATACTTGACTTCTTAGGAATACAGACATTGTTTAATTGTTTCTTCCATAATCTTGTAAAATATGCATATGTAATAAAATCACCATTTTATTCAACACCTTCAACATATCCTTTGTACAAGTTGTATATTTCTCTCCTTGAGAAATTATTTGGAATATGTGTTGTGTCTCTATCTAGCATACACTCTCCATGTTTGGAAAAGAAATCACACATCCATGAAAATGTAGTGTTTGTGAATGGCCCACTATCTCGTCCATGATGTACCTTTGAATAAAATGATGGATCATTTTCCAACCTTGTCTGGATTCTTGATATACGAAGATTACCAATTGAGTGATTTTTTTTTAAATCCTTTCTACAAAGTAAAATATTCCCAATGCGATAATTATATCATGTATTGGTGGATATCATGCACCCCATCAAATATGAATTTTGCATGCTCTTATTCATTGACAAATGTGTCTTCCTTTTATTCAAGGCATGCATGTAGTCCATGCTTTTCAAACAATTCTTTTGAAAACATTCACATGAAATCAATTCACTTATGGAAATTGATTTAATGAGAAATTCTTTCCTAGACCTTGTATAACTAGAATGATTTGGATTGATATAAAAAGGTCTAATCCTAGTCCTAGACACAATTCTTCCTTGCAATGTCTCCACTATTCTATCCTCCTCACTAGAAGGATTTTCCTTATCACCACAAGGAGTATCAAGCAAAACATTGTCAGATCTGAACTAGAGAATGTTGATCACCTTGATTTGTTGCAGCTGAATGATTGAGAACATCACCATCAACATAATCATCATCAACATTGTGTCCACCATTGACATAATCATCTTCATTTCTTTCAAAATCCCCACTTGAGTGAAAATTTTCACCATCTTGCTTAGTGCCTTGAAAACCTTCATCAGTATCTTGAAAATCGTCACTTGGAGGAAAATCAACATCATCAGTGTTGTTTTTTAATTTATCACCCGAGAAAGAGTGTCCACCATTAGCGTAATCATCTTCACTACTTTGAAAATTTCCACTTGAGAGATATTATTCATCATCCTCATTACTGGATTGAAAATCCCCACTTGGAGGAAAATCTTCATTATCCTCATCAGTGCCTTGAAAATCCTCATTTTGAGGGAAATCATCAGCACCAACATTGCTTCCTTTAAATTCCTCATTCGAGAAAGACTGTCCATCATTGCCATAATCATCATCATTACTTTTAAAATCCTCACTTGGGGGGAATTCTTCATCATCCTCATTTGTGCCTTGGAAATCCTCACTTAGAGGAAAATCTTCATCAGTACCTTCAAAATCCTCACTTGGAGGAAATTCATCATCAATAACATTGATGTCTTTAAATTCCCCACTCGGGAAAAGTGTCCACCATTGTCATAATCATCTTCATTGCTTTTAAAATTTCCACTTGAGGGAATTTCTCTATCATTTTCATTGGTGCCTTGAAAATCTTCATCGGTACCTTGAAACTCCTCACTTGGAGGAAAATTGTCATCACAATCATTTAAACATTGATCATAGTCTCTACTTTGACCTACATTTTGATTATTTTCATTACTATTAAAATATTGACTAGATTTATCACCATCATATTCCTCCTCTTCATCATCGGTGCCTTCAAAGTCCTCTAATTTAGGACTTTCATGAGGAACATGTTGAATAAAATTTCTTGCACTATGATCAAAATTATGACTAGATGAAAAATATGACGCCTCATTTGCATTACAAATATTCCTATCACATTTCCTAGTCCCAACATAAGAGGTATGTGAAAAAATTGTTGATAGTCTCAGAAATAAAATCTTATTTATCTGACGAAGCCATCTCTTCTCGCTGAGAACATAGAATGATACAAATTCTCACCCTCCCTATGACATTATTATAACATGCATAATGATATTTTCCCTCTAAATGCCCCCCCCCAAAAAAAAAAATAAATACAATTTCCCTCCAAAATCCCCTCCCCCAAAAAAATATGCCCCAAAATATTCCCTCCAAAATTTCTCCCTCAAATATTTCCCTCCAAAATTCCCCCCACATTTTTTTTTTCACTTATTTTCCCTTAAAAATAAAAAAACAAATTTTACTCTTTTATTTTGTTATTTACATGTTAAATACAACATTTATCATGTTTATTTATTTATCCCACATTTATTAAACATATTGATGATCCATATAATTTTAGGTATATATGTAGATAATATACCTAATTTTTATTTATCCAACATTCGTTATATTAACAGTAATTTATATCATTTGTGTCATATATACACAGTCTCGTTTTATCTTTTTACATTGTGTTATATCTTGAGCAATATTTGTTAAAGGATTTGGAGCAAGCTACAAGGTAGAAACATCGAGAATACATTTGAGGAGAATCTAGCATTTCAGAGGTTAGTTATTTTTTAAATTCTTGCCATTTACCAAAACAACAATTAGAATATTATCTTTGAATCACATAATAATTTTTCATGCGAAAATTAAAAAACCTTAAATTTGTTTAGATGTTTTCTACTTTTTTCTAAAAAATACCCAACTTTTTAAAAAATTTGAGACTTTTTTCAAAAAATCTTAACAAAATCCTTAAAATTTTTTGAATAAAAAGAAAAGAAAAGAAAGGCAAATTTAGGTATAGTTTAAAAAAAAATAGTTTTTCTATTGTTTTTTACTTAAATTTTATTAGTTTTGGCCCATGGTGGTTACTGGGCAATGTACGTGCCTCAACTGCAGGGGGGTGGGGCGATACCCGACATCACCCTAGCCTAAAAAGCCCTGTGGCCAAGCCGTGGGTGTGCCCATGACTTGGCCACAGGGCTTCCCCCCCTGTGGCCAAGTCACGGTTCCCGGGACCGTCACTTGGCCACGGGGGGACTACTCTATGGCCAAACCATGGGCATGCCCATGGCTTGGCCAGGCTAGGGCGATGTTGGGCATTTCCCATGTCGCCTCGTGGCTAAGGCACAATCCCACGAGACTGTGCCTTAGCTGGGGGGGTGCTTGGGCGATGCCCGACATCTCCCCATCCCCCACGACCAAGGGACGGTCCTGACATAAGCCCAATAACTCCACAGGTCAAAAAACATTACATATGGGTAATTTTTTTTTTTTTTTTTTTAAATTAGTTTTATATTTAATGTTGTTTTTTTTAGTTTATTATAATGTGAAAGGACTAATTTTATTATTTTATCTTAATATAGGAAAATGGCAGGAAATATATTATCTATGAATATATCTAGATCACGACCTGCAATAATGGCATCCAAAAATGCAACTGGAACCTCCATGAATTTTAGGCAATAAAATGATAACATAGCACCTGAGCTATCAAAGGAAATGAAGAGTGTTAGAGAGTGGAAATATGTGGAAGGTGAAAACAAACTGGAATATTCTTGGTTTGTTAAAGACAAGCAAGGAAACAATGGAGATCATATATATTTGTATTGTGCTGAATTAGAACACGCGCAAGAAAATTATCAGGCAATAGGCTTGTTACAAGATATATGTTTGGTGCCAACCACAAATATTGTTTATGCACTTGTCAAACAAGGGAGAATTTATATCAAGTTTAGATATTGTTTCAAATTGAGAAATTATAACAAGAATGAATGTTTTTCATAATTATGTGCATCCATCATTGATGACATTGAGAAAGTAAATGTAAGTTTTTTTTATTTATATTTTTGTGTCGTTTATTATTTTTAGTATCATGGTAATTTTTTAATTTTATTTAACATGAAAATGTTATATTTTTTTTTTTACAGGATTTTGCTGAACGACTTTCACATATGTTAGTGGGGATTTACTCTGCATAGAATAATATCATGGATTTCATCAACACTTTTCATATTGAAAAGACACAAGAAGGAAGGAAAAATAAACAGAAAGTAATGGAGGTTGAACCTGCAAAAGTAGACAGAGAAGAACATGAAAGAAGAAAGAAAAATCCCCATTCTAGAAATCCTAAAAGGGTTACATTTGAAAATGAGGAAACTTTAAATGAAGATTTTGTTGAGATTGGTCCCAATGAGGTTATCACTCCTTCTCACAAAAAGAACAAACAAGATAAACACAAACGAGCAATGGATGATGATGAGTCTATTCCTATTGATTATGAAGAAATCATTGATTTAGATGAAATACATTTAAATAATAAGAGGAAGAAAACAAATGTTGATAATGTTCAAGAAGCCATCGTTAGTTCATAGTATTATAGTGAAAGTGCTAAAGGTAGTAGAGAAATAATAACACCAGGTGTTGATCTAGAGGATGGTATTATGAAAAAAACACAAAATTTCATTCAAAATAGAATGAGGATGAAAAACTTAGTTGATGATGGCCACACATTTAAGTTGAATGTGAAACAACTTTATAAACCCACAGAAGAGCAGGAAAAATATCAAATTAGAAAACCGCATCACTTGCATATTCACAATTTGAAAGTATTGATTAGGTACAATCCATATGCACATGTGGTTGACTACCTAGTTCTTGTTGACCCAATGGAAGTTCCTACGAGGGAAGAATTTGATAGATCTATTTTTTTTTACTACAAATATTATGTAATTGGAGGAAATCATTCTGCGGAGGCTAGAAGAGAATTGATGCAAGAATATCCCAATAATCATGTTTTTGAGATAGTCAAATGCATAATTTATGTCGGTTTAACAGATTTAGAAGAAAAGTTACTGCCATGGGATCATAACATAGAAAACGAGTACATAATTTCTATGAGTTATCCATCATGAATTTTCTGAAATATGTCGTGGGGAGAGATCAAATGTTGATGTTAAGTTTTGGAAGCAATGTTGTATGGAAATAGGATTCCCACTTGATGATGAAAATACAAAAGAAAAAAATCGCATTCAACAATATTGAAACATTTTTTTGTTGCATTCAAAAATGTATGTTGATTTATTACATTCATATTATTCGTTTGTAAGTTAATTTATTTATATTTTAATAGTTATAGATATACAACTATATGTTTGTTTGTTTCATTAAAGATGCCAAAGAAGAATGCAGATGGAGTCCCTGAAACTTTCAAAAGTTTTATTCAAAAATCCAAGTTTGAAAGAGAAAGAAGGAGACATGTTCAAAATGTTCAACTTGATGACACCCTTGATCACTACATTTGGAATGGGCTCAACAATGTTCAATATAAAGTGATATTAGGTGATTGTGAAAAACTTGAAAATATTGTTCCTAAAAAACAATACTCCCTAGTTATTGCATATATCTATCATGGTTATAATATCCAAAACATTGGATATGATACTGAGCCTTATACTTACCAAGGTTTCAGTAAAGTGGTTATGGGATTTACAAAAGTTTCAATGTCACCATTTTGGATATTTCTAGTATTTCATTCAGACACACAACAAGGATTAGTACAATAAAAATTCAAGGGGAAAGAAAAGACAAGGATGCAATTTATTTGGTATGATATTGAAAGTGTATGTTTAGCAATTAATATTAGAAAACAATTTTATTAATTCACAAGTTAACTGAATTTGCACTTATTTATGTTACATGCACAAGCCTAATATTTAGAGCTCCAAGAGAGAATCATTTAAATGTGATTTTGAGAGTATACATCTTGCAACCTGGACAAAAGATGATTCTTATAATTCTATTCTTGCAAATGCAAAGGATGGAGAGACTCCTAGTAGTATATTGGTATACAATGTTGTGATTAGAAAGCTAACAGACGAGGAAAAATATTTGAAAGGAGAGATGGTTAACATTTATCAAAAGCCACAAACATTAATTAATTATCTTATAGATAAATTTTCAAATGAAGGAGATTGGATTTTGGATTTGTTCTCGGGTTCAGGTAAGAATTATGATCTAATATTTATGAAATCATACTTCAATCATATATTATTTTTAATTTATGTCTTTTTACAGTATCTAACTTCATTATTTATTGTATATTTTGTGATTAGGTACAACATTAGTGTGTTTCCTACAAAAATGAAGGAATTACATAGCCATTGAAAGTGACCCAATGCAGTGCATTTTTATTCAACAAAGAATTAATGTTATTCCAACTCTTCCAGATGAAATGCAAGAAGTTGGCTTGAGGAAAGGAGATTTTAGTGAATCAAAGGTGGAAAAATTGTCAAATGAACCTCAAGTACATTAGGATGAATGATTGTAAAGGATCACTTTCGAGAACTTGCAGATATCAAAGAACCAATGGAAGAACAAAACGACACAATGGAAGCACAAAATGATGTCGAAGAAGATGATAATGTGTCTATTGAGAATGATGAATTTGAGATATATGATATTGTTGATTAGTTTAAAGATGCCTTTGAAGACGATGCTCAATTTTGCAAATTTTTGATGAGCTATAACTGTAATGATTTGACTTTCATATTTTAAAATAAGAATAAAGATGTATCTATTGTTGTTTTGTGACGATTTTTTTTTTTTTTTTTTTCGTTTTATTTGTATGTGAATCGTTATACATTGGAAAATTTTATTAAATGTTGTCATTTTTTTACTTCAAATGTATAAAAATATGAAAGAAAATGATAAAAAAAAATTAAAATTTTGACTTTTTTTGTTCAATTATGTCCATAAAAATGCTTTATTTGACATGTTATTTTAAGGAATATGTACCAAAATCTATAGGTTTTTTAATATATATGGCTATAAAATGTGTATTTGTTTGCTAAATATTCAAAAATAGTGTTATTTAACTACAATTGTTTTCGATTTATTGAAGTAAAGGTAAACAATGTGTTAAAAATGATGATTTTCACTATATTTAAAAAGTATGGAACAATAAATTAATTAAGGAGACAAAATTATATGAAAAATCATAACTTCAAAAAAAAAAATGGTAAAAATTATTTTTAAAATTGAAAGAAGCATGAAAAATGGTCTAAAAACACCGTTGAATAAAAAAAATCAGAAAAAA
>ML801297.1:89476-121143 GCA_009831015.1 Picea engelmannii | reverse complement strand
ATTGGAAACATAAGCATGTTAATAAGGTTGTAAGATAACTTGCTATCCCATTTAATATTAGGTTCTCCTTGGTTGATATGTGGGAATGGTGCTTTGACACACTACATGATAAACTTTAATATTGGCAATATACAGGCCTTCTTATTGTTGCAAATTTGACAATACTCATCTCCACAATTTTATAGAGTAGTCATGTATACTATGTCTCAGGTTGGAATCCTTGTAAATATCACCTTGGAATACTAGAGAAAATGTTGAGATTCTTTTTGTGTCTATGTATGACAGACTCATTGTTTGTTAGGCAAGGTAAGATATTAGAAACACAGTAGATTGTTTGTTGCAATAGTAGTAATTTCCCTCAAAAATATTTGTCGATATATAGACTTGTTGATCTAGGAAAAATTCCCTCTCAACAGATAGAGGTACTCCCCAGTATAAAATCCCAATCATACCTCACACCATTTGGGATAAGATACCCATATGGATTATATCCTGGTATCCATTACTAAAATGATTGGGGCATGATGATTGAAAATGAAAGATGCAGTATGCAATATGAAACTAATTTAAGTAGAGAAAGAAAACTACTCCAACCTATCCTAGCTAGGAGAAAACTAATAAAGGAGATAGACGGTCAAACCACAAATCCCTACTTGCACTTCAAAAATAGTTAGTTGTTAAAGAAAAGCATAAATTCGTAAATAATGAATAGTAAAAGTGAACAGATTAGGCTGAAACAACAATTTATTCATAACCATCTATTTACCAACTCATAACAACAATATCAGAAAACAACTTAAAATGCAAATCCATAAACTCATAGAAGAATAGTCCACACATGAACAATAGAGCCTTACAATGATGAAGATGGCAATACAAATATTGGAAACCGTCAACAACAAGCATATCACACAACACTAATTACGCCTCCTCAAAAATGGCCCTGAGGGATTCTTCTCATTCCAATCTCAAAAGTACTTCTCAAAATTACAAAAAGAAAGATCCCTAATTTCAACTAGGCCCTCTTAGGCCTACATAACTAATGAGTTGTGAATGTTTCTTGGGACTTATTGACTTCCCATTTGTAGTTACAACCTTTGGAATTCAATTGGAAGTTACAACCTTTGGAATTCAATTAGAAGTTACAACCTTTGGACTTCCCCATTTTTGTCTTTTCCTAACTTTATACATTTATACATTATTCCTAAAATTAAATTCACCCTTGAGATTTATCTTGAAAATATGTAGTCCAGACTTCATGATGGGAAGAAATTGCCAATACTCATGTAAATAGAATATTTTCTAAAGAAACTTCATAGGTGGTTGTGTCCCTAGATAGGGGGTCCATTTCCCTTTTTAGTGTGCTCAAATATGAATTGATGATGTTTATATCTTTGGAAGGCCCAACGATGTATTACTTTAAATCTTCTTTGGTGACCCAAGAATCCATTCTTATGAAGATTTCCTTGGAGTGAAAATATTCTTCTAGTTCAACCAGGATTTGATCCATGGGTCTAGGTGCACACATTTCTCCAATTTTAGGAAACCTACATTTACAATTATCTTTTCTGAAACAATGTATAGGTATAAGTAGTTTCCTACTGACTTAGTTATGTCCTTCTCTAGTGATGCTCTTTCTTTTTGGAAGTTGGTTAATGTTGTATAATTTAGTTGATTCTCCCTCTCTACCATGCTAGGGAAATCTGAAGGTGTGTTTGTATTTTGTTCTTACCACTTCTTCAAATAATGCATGGCCAAGTGAACTCCCTATAGCTCAACGTTATTGATTTTGAATATCCCTAATGAGGCTAGCAATCGTGTGGACAATTATTGAAATTATTTTAAATTGGTGTATAGTTATCTAAGTGTAGTTCCCAGCTCCTCCTAGAGCTCATGGGCACATGCTCTAAATTATGATTTTCTATTTCTATCTACCTTGTATTGTTTCACCTCTACCTCCATCTCATTGATCCTTAGTTTTTATTTTTCTAGTTCTTCAACCATGTTTATGATGTTATGTTGAGTTGCTAGTGAAAATGAAACTCCCGCTAAAGCTAAAGCTATAGGATATTTCTTGGTATCCTGGAAGAGAGTTTTATTAGTAGTTATGGAGAATGGTTGAGCTCAAGGGATTTCTAGCCTCTTACGAGATTGCCTCATGATCCTGCCTATAGCCTTATAAAAAATGAAGGATTCTATACTAGCCACTTTGTCAGATGTAAAAAGGGTGAATTCACCCAATCCTAGATTTTCTAGAGGAAAATGATCTCCAATCAAAGTGGTTCCTAAAGTGGACTCCAGTAGCCTAGTGTCCATGGGATCAATGTCTTGCGCTTCCTCTTGGGACTTCTTATCATATTCTTGTTTTCTCAATCTTTCTTCTTCATCTTGCTTCATATTTTTCTCTTGTTCCTTTATGATCCTCTCTTTCTCCTATTCTCTCTTTTTCTTTCTCATTTCGTCCTCTTCTTTTTTTCATTTCTTCTTCTCCTCAATCACCTTGGCTACAAATTCATGTTATTGTTGAAGTATCAATGATTTATCTTCTTTTACTAATCTCTCTTTCTTAGCGATCCTTTTTTAATATGTCTTTATTTATTTTGGAGATTCCCCCCATCCTAAAAATGATCTCATCATAATTTATGTCTCTCATGTATAGTTCTTATTCCTTCTATGTCTAACTCTGATATAACCATCTGTATTTTTGGTTTATGTAGTATGGGATGTAAACTCCCAATGAATCATGTCTATGGAATCTCTTCTCCCCAAAATAGAAAGTTATCGAAATGTCTTTTTTTTCCTGTGCTTCTCTGTTAGTGGACTAGTGTTGCATAATCGAGTTGGTTTTCCTTTTCTATCATTCTTAGAATATATAGAGGGGTTTTTAGATTCTCTTCCTACCATGTATGGGTCCTGCACTTCACCCATGTCAATAAAATTGTCTTTGAGAATAATTAGTTTCACAAAAGAACAAAGATGCCTATAGGGAGATAGATATCACAGATTCAAATGTTATCTTATCTGGCATTGATATCCATTTTCAGGAAAGATTTATGTAATGGGAACAAAAAGACATTGAAATGTTCCTCCAAAATAAATAACTTGTGTTGCTGACATTTTGCAAATAAAAATGACAACTGAGGGGGAAGAACAATCCCTTTGTTCCTTTGTGCAAGTTCCCCCAACATGATAAAATGCCACATATTCATTTTAGACACATCTTCTAAAAGAACATAAGTAGGTTTTTTTTAGCATGACTCATTGGTGGATGTGGTGTCAATGTGAAAATACATTTTCCTTTATGTGTGCATGAATGAGGCATTCGACTGGTAGGAAGAGGGGTTTTTCGATGAAAAGAAAATTTCCTCGACCAGGCCGAATAAAATTTTAGGTGGATGAGTACATAAAACCTATTGGTTATCCCTTTAGGTAGCTCAGGAAATCTTAGGGAGGTGGCTAGATTATACTAGCCATGGTGGTTTGTTCCAATTGATAAAATAAATGCAATCAAAAGAATTCCCTAAGATCGTTGGAAGGAGAGCACACCTATCTGATACATGTTGTGAGAGTTTGTTCATCCAAAAAATCGATGAGACAAAAACAAATACTCGAATGAAACGATGAAAAATGAATGAGCCAAACAATTTTATATAACCTAAATAAAACCCTTTTAAAACGTTGCAATGTCAAATCAAAGGTCACATCAACATATCACACAAAATGAAACTTTGATGTGGTGTGATAACAAGTTCATCACGACTTTGAAAATTGAAGGAAGTGTGATGTATTGCAAGAAAATAAATTTTATGTAGTGCGATATGAAAAATGATGTTATAGATATAGAAATTTTAATGTGGCATGTTGTATCACACAAAAAATATTTTGGTGTGATACATAAAAAAGGAGAAAAGTTTATCTCATGTAATGTGTCGCATCGAAAGTGATTTTATGAGTGACATGTCACACAAGTCAGAAGTTTCAGTCTATGTGATACATCGTATGCATAAATATTTTCCTTTCAATGCACTTGGAGAAAGAAAAATTTAAGTCACATGATATGTTAGATAGAAAGAAACCTTCCAAGGATGTGATGAATAAGGAGATGAAAACAAATTCACTTTGAACTTTCCCTTTGTAGTGATTAAGACAATTTTGGAGTGATGTGATATGTCATGAATAAATTTAATGGAGGAACAATACATATTTTGTCAAGTTCAAAGACATTTTAGGTGTGATACACGTTGTGTGACAGACAAAGGAAGTTTAAGTGTGATACATCGCAAGGAAGAAATTTTTTGTGAGATGAAAAAAAGAAGTTTGTATAAGTTTTGGAAAAATTCCAAGAGGTAAAACATCTGGCTCAAATGTTGAAGAAAAAATTAAAGCAAGTATTTGAGGAGTCTAGTGAGCTTCAAAAGGAAAATAACTAGGACAATCTCTACAAGAAAACATTTCAAAGTAAAGGACGACAATGTAGTAAAGTTCTTGAAGGGAGGCCATAAATACAAAATGGAGAGGACCCATGCTATTTTTTCTTCCATCAAATGCTAGAGTTGAAAATAGTATGTGGGGTTGTTGCTATCTCAACAATTGGTGACACACTGAATGGAACCATGAATATCTACACAAAAATTTATGAAAGTTACTAGTTCTATTAACATATTTGATAGGGATTATTTGGTACTTCACATATGACTAGCATATATATATATATAACCTGCATGTAGTAAATTAGATATATGAGAAATAAATTATGAGCTTCTCTTATTAGTTTACATTAATATAAAAATTATTGTTATAAAATTTTAGTCAACATGACATATTTTAACGACTTAAAATACAAAGAATAAAAAAATTCATCCAACCAATATGAACGTAATCTTTAAATTGATACAACAAAAAATACAGAGAAAAAAAACATTCACCAAGATGAAACTTCAGTGACTTAAAAACTTTACCGAAATTTTAACAGTTCTAGTTATACATTCCATCCCGTTGATAGGCATATATGACATTATGTAGGTGTATTAATTGCAGGGAACTGATGCCTTCCATGTGTCTAAAATGTCGTAACCAAAAAAACCTTTCTTGGAATGATTAGCGATGAAGGGAGTATGGGTTAGAAATTGGGGATGATTAGTGATGGACAGAACATGGATTTGAAAATAGCTATAGTTATTTTGGAATTGGAGACGATTAGCCACGGAGGGAGTATGAGTTTGAAAATGGTTATAGTTATTTTGGACATGAAGGGTGGATAAATGTTTTTTAGGCTCTCGCATGGTTGGAGAGCATCGTGGAAAGGGGGAGTGCAGAGAAGTCATGATTCTGAGAAGGGTTGAAATTTGGATTGAATTGAATGTTTTTGGAAGGATTGCCACAACTAGTAGGTAGAAAATGAGAATTTAAGCAAACAAAAAATCTAAACTAAGAGACAAACCCAAATTGGAGGTAGAATGAAATAAAATCTTTCCCAAATTGGAGGCACACTTTATCTTTCCCATAAACTAAGAAGTAGGGATATGTTCTCAGAGATTAATTTGGGGTTACTTTGTTATCCCAAAGAGTATTGGGTAATGCATTGTGCTAGTTCCTTTGATGGTCAACTGCAGTTCATTTAAGGATATGAATTAAGTTTTTATTGGTGGATTCAACTACACCATTTCCCTGGGGGTAATAGTTAGATGCATAACATAAAATTATTCATCTATCCAAATAAATCTTAGTTGATTTATAAGAAGAAAAGTATGTATCATTATCAAATACAAGAGTTATTCGCAAACTAATCCTAGTAATTAGATGCTACTCTAGAAAGTGGATTTCATCCTCTTAGTTTACCATTTTCAAAGGTATAGCCTCATTCCATTGTGTGAAGTAGTATGTAGATCTACATGATAGATTTCATTATTTATAGGTCTAAATAAACCCCATCTTTAGAAATGACATGCCTAAGTAACTTTCCTTCTGAAATAGCGAAAATTTTCTTCTTTGGGTTCAAGGATATACCATATTTTTTACATCTTTCAAAGATCAGTTTCATATGGTGTGGGTAGTTTGATATATTTTGAGAATAGATATTAACATCATCGAGAGAAACCACAATGCTCCGACTAATCATCTCTTTAACCGTTATTTCCATAAAACACTTGTAAGGTACCAAATGTATTATAATAAATAGAAACATAAATATTGCAGCAAATACTAGCGGAACAAAAAAATATAGAGAATCACAACACCAAAAATGATACATTTATTGATAGAAATCCAACTTCATTTGTGTCTTCAAGGGGGAAACCTCTAGTAGAGTAGAGCTCTATTACAATAATTCTCAAGGAAAGACTTTCTCATGCTTTCCAGTCCTATTTATACTAATTCTATCTTCTAAAGAACATTCTAGAGGAAGATATTTCTAGAAGCGGAAGCTTCTATTAAGTCTTCTTACATTATACTTGTTCACGTTACTAAATAGGTCTTATTAACTAATGTCAATCTTTATTACATGGGAAATATATTATTCTACCTATGTGAGGGGTTCAGGAGTTTAGCTCCCTAACACGCCATCCCCTTTGAAGAACAAGATTGTCCCCAAGGCTTGAGATGAGGAAATTGTTGCATAATGGTATCCATATCCTAGGTGGCATCTTCTAGGGGTGTATCCTTCCACTAAACCAACACTTCCTTGATGGTGAGTTGATAGAGATGACGCTTGTTTTGGTCCAAGACTACTTGTGGCTACAACCAAATGGAACCTTCTTCATCCAACTCAGGGAGATTGGTTTGAGTCTGACACTTATTTCCAATCACTTTATTTAAGCATGAGACATGAAAAATATGATGGATCTTAGAATGACTAGGTAGAGCTAACTGGTAGGCCACAACTCCCACTCTCTTGAGAATTGTATAAGGGCCATAAAATTTGGGGACAAGTTTTTGACAATGATCAACTTTAAGTGAATTCTTCGTATAAGGTTGCAAATGAAGAAACACTTGGTCCCCTTCTGCAAATTGACATTCAGAACGAACTTGATCTACTTGTTTCTTCATGAGATTCTGAGCCAAGACCAAATTTTATTTGAGGGCACAGAGAATGGATGCTCAGACTGTATGAGAGAAACGATGGTGGATTTTTCTCGTAGACTACTTCAAAGGGAGTCATGTGAGTGGCAGTATGGTAAGATGTGTTGTAACACCATTCAACTAGGGGTAACCATTGAGCCCACTGATTTTTCTTGGCAGATGCAAAACATCACAAATATGTTTCCAAACATTTATTTACAACTTTAGTTTGTCCATCATTCTGAGGATGATAGGCGATGTTGAGATGAAATTGGGTTCCTTGGAGCCTGAAAAATTCTTGCCAAAAATTGCTAGTGAAAGTGGTATCATGGTCAGAGATAATAGAATGAAGCATGCCATGGAGTTTGAATATATTATACATAAAAATTTGAGCCACTATGGATGCGGTGAATGGGTGTTGAAGAGAACATAAATGAGAATATTTGAAAAGACGATCTCCTACCACCATGAGGACTGCGTTATTTCCCTATTTAGGTAAGACAACAATGAAATCCATAGGAATATCCCTCCAAATAGCAAGTGGAATTGGAATCGGTTGGAGTGTGCCTGGAGCTTTGACTATTTCTTCCTTATTGCATTGATAGGTACCACATTCAACCACAAAGGTGCATATGTCATGTTTCATACCATCCCAGAAATAGGAATGTTTGACCCATTCATAGGTTTTGGTAAACCTTGAATTCCCAGCTACATGTGAAGCATGGAACTTAGAGAGAACTGTGGATTTAAGGTTCAACTGTTTTCTTAAATACATGGGACATTTATAGCAAATCTCTTCATTGTGCCAAGAGTACCCTGGAGAAGATTGACAATCCTGTTGCAATTTTTGGATTAGGATAGAAAGTGTGGGGTCTTGTAACCATTCCTGGAAAATGAACTAAATCCAATCTGCTACAATGAATGAGAGGGAAAAGAGTGAACCTTCTTCTTTATATTTCCTTGAAAGAGAATCAACAACCACATTTTCTTTTTTCTTCTTGTAGATGATCTCATACACGAGTTGTGCGTATAACATCTTTCAAGGCTTTGAAGGAGTGATTAGTTGTTCGATTCCAACTGAAAGCATTCTTTTTAAGGAGAGCAGTGAGAGGAGTTACAATTTTTCTATAATTCCAAAAAACTTGTGATAATAGCTTGTTAAACCCAAGAAACCATGAAATATTTTAATACTTTTAGGGCTAGGCCTTTCCTTCATAGCTTTAATTTTCTTAAGATCCACCCATACACCATATCTTCCTACAACATGACCTAGGTACTCAACTTCAGAGGTGACAAAATCACATTTAGATTGTTTGAGAAAAAAATTGTGCTTAGACATTATTACCCCCTCAAAGTAGGCGTAACTAAGGATATCATGTCTCGAGGCCCACAGGTAGAAAACATCAAGTGCCAAGAGCCAAATTGACTAGAAGAGCCCCGCAGGGCCCCTCTTATCCTGAATTGCACTGTCGGTCATCACCAGTAGCAAATAAACTTCCATAACACCGGCCTGGCCCCATAGGACAACATGTCTTGCTTCATGTGGTAATGATTCTAGTTTCATGGTAAGTGTCACTTTAATAATTGAATCATTTGAATATGTTGCAAAGAATCATTTCTTGATTACTGAATGTTTTCTTGGAAATTATACCCTTTGCATTATTTAACCTTGGTGGGTCTCATCACGTCCCAGTAAGTTGGTCACCCTCAGGAATCAGGTGCTACTAGGGGGTTCCTTGAAGAGTAATCATACTTTTCCTGATCATACTTATCAATTTCCATACTTCTTCCATTTTTTCTCCTCATATTTTGGGTTTTTAGGTTTATTAACCTAAGAAGGGCATGTACCTCATTTAATGGGAAGAAGGGGTCATTAGGCTCGGAGGTGCCCTATCAAAAACATTGTGCAATAAAATATCACCTTGGGATCTCGAGAGCAATGGAACACCTCTCTAAGAAAAGTGAGGAACCCATAAATAAGTAACTAATTAATTAATGTTTATTTCCAGGGTAGTGCGTGTGTGGGCTATGCATTTCCCGTTTAGTGCCTCTTATTGTCTTCAACTCGGAAAAGCATGCAAACCAAGGTAGAGCGTATGTGGGGTATGCATTTCCTTAAATTAGTGAATCTTATTATCTTCAACTTGGAAACACATGCAAAATAAATGGCTAATAAAGGGCTTGGAAAAATATGCTTTGAAAAAAAGAGGAAAAGGATGTGGCTAGTCCTTAAAAAAGGCACCCATAAATGAGACAATACAAGCCCTTGTATGTCATGAAACCCCATACCTAGAGGTCTTAACCCACTCCACCTCATACTCACATGTGACTTAGATAGGTTTCTCTTGGGAAGCACCTTTGACTTGGGGACTAACTGACCCAATAGGATGCCTTCAAACCCCTCCCGTGCCTAAATTTGACAAATTGTATAAAGTATTTTAGAATTTGTTTAGTTTGAAAAGAGGGGTTTGATGCACATGTTTGTGTGGTTCCATTATAAGATGCGGCTTAGTTGGCATGATTCTTGTGACTTATGGACCCTTGGAGGGTGCATCTATTTATCTTTGCGGGACCTTTCCCGGTGGACAAGTATCCATGAGGATATGATTGTGTTCAGACCTTCAAGAGGACTTTGGAGCCCAAGGATGGGTGCAATACCTCACGTTTGGGGTAGGCCTGTGATCAACATTTTCACATCAAATAAGGAGGTTGTTTCCTTTGGAAGCACACTGGCATGGTTAGGAGATGATCCCCTACATATTTCCACCTAGACATTAGCCTTTGGAGGCTTGGACGTAACCCTACTGGCCCATGACGTCACTTAGGGATTGATGGTTTGATGGAGGAAGGTTTGACTTGACATTTGGCACATGTGGCATGATGTATGGCCTTTGGATGCCCAACGTTACACATTTTCGGTTAGTTGTTGAGCCTGATTATATTCCTAATTCAGAGGTCTTTGTTTTCAATTGTGTTTATACCCCATGAAGACTTTACACCTCGGAATACTGCACATCCCTCCACACGAGGGAGTTGCAAGGGGGACTTGGCCCCCCTGCAGGGTCCGGGGAAAAGCGAACCCCTAAAGGAAAATTTTCCTTGTAAATGTATATTGTAATTTCATAGTAAATATGGACCTTTCATTATAAGGTCACAGATATGACAGTAGAAGTTATGTTAGGGTTTTTTTCCCTAGAAGGAAACCCTCTTTTATGAGGGAAATGTATTGCGGCTATTTATCATTGCGAATATTGTATTCTGAGTAAGGAGACTCTGAGAGAAAGAAGAGGAAGTTACAATGGGTGTGTTGTAGGTTGTATCCCTTCATTTGCTAGATAATAAAAGGAAGGACCTGACAATTTTTCTGGTGGACGTAGCCCACACTGGGTGAACCACGTATATTTGTGTCCCTATTGTATTATGTATCTTCAATGTTTTATTCCCACATATGTTTTATTTTATTTCTTTGCGATCCTATTTTTCTAACATTTTCTAGCCCAACATTCCACATTAGGAGCTCAACGTCACCCTATAAGGGCATGAAGTCACCCTTTTAAGGGATATTTTTTATGTAAAATTTAAATTTTAAATTATGAGGGGAAAAATTTTCAGGTCGACCCTCCTATTTTTAAGTTGACAATTAAAAGTGGAAAAAATAAGGTAAAGAGGTCTCATATAAATAGACCTCTTGCCATTTCATTTTCACATAAAAAAAATCCTCTCACACAAGGGAGAGAATATGACTGAAATTTTTGCTACTTAGAGTTCTTGACTATCTTACTCATGCGCTATCTCTTGGAGAGCTATTTTTGAATGTCTCTTGGATTATTCTTGGTGGAAAATTTTTCAACTAGGGTTTGTGCTTGATTATTCTTGGTGAAGAAAGTAAAATCTGAAATTTTCATTTCACTCATTGATTTATGGTAAATTTTACTAGTTCACGTTGAAGATTATTAAATTGCTTGCTTAAAACCCTAGGAGAGGAGCATAAGGTTTTTCCTCCTCTCTCAAGATCATTCCATTTATTAAATTGTTAAGAAGATATTGTCTAGAGTAGGCTTCTAAAGCCCTAAAGTGATAACACTTTAGAAGTCTTGTTCTAGAAACTTGTTGCTATATTTTTCAAGAGTCTAAGGAAAAAGAAGAATTCAGTAGCCCAAAAGAGCTTGCTCTCTTGTAAATGAAACTTTTGAGACTTGAAGTTTGAGGCCCTAAGGTGCTAGCTCCTAAACTTCATCTCATTATCCTTAGAACATTTATATCATCATTTATTTCTCCAAGTTATATTGTTGTTGTAAATGACTCCATAGCCAAAAAGGCACTAGTTCACTTGTTCTCTTGTGAAGGAATTGATCAAACAACTCTCAAACTTTATTGTCTAAGGATTTTACTAACCTTTCCTAACCCTAGCTTAGCTAAATTCACTAACTTTATTTCTGTTGTTGCAAAACACTGCTACAACCATCTAATTTGCTTCATTTTTCTGCATAATTCACTCTAACTCATAACTAACATACTCAGAAATTGCTTGGAGTAAGTGCTAATTGATCTATTGGATAAATGTTGATTTTTCACTATCTTTTCATGCAATTCTGATCTACATTTTTTGTAGTTGTTACAAAATACTAATTTTTGTTATAAGCCGTCATCTAGCTTCAATTTTACTTCATCCATCATATATTCATGTTATCTACTATCTGTTGAAGTATTATTATCATATTAGTACTTGAAAATCACTATATATATGTTGCAATTGTTCTTGTTCCAGGAAAGTACCCAAATTACTTCCTTTGCCTCAATTTCACATACTTAGACCTTTTGACTTAGGTAACCCGTGAGAGGGACCTCCAAACTTGGCCACATATTTTCTATCCGATCCCTTGAGGTTACCAGGGAAGCCTCCCCTGTGCTGGTCCTCATCCATCCCTAAAACTTGGGGATTTCCTACTAAGGTGAAAGTGGTGGGTTATCCTATGGTTAAGCCAATTTAATTCAATTTCCTTGGGCTTGGACAAGTACAAATTGTGCGATAATAATTTGGTGTCATTGTTAGGGAAATTAATTCATTTTTCCTAGACGACATATCTTTTCTAAGCTTATCCTGAATCCCTTATCTTACGAGCTTACTCGATGAATCCACTAAGGGTAATTCCCTCACTTCCTTTGATAATCCTTGAAGGGTTATTTGGTGAATCCATTGATGAGAACCCGTGAGGAAAATCCTTATAAAATCCAACCTTTTTTACCCATTGCCTCTCTGGGATGGGATCCAGGTGAAACTTCCAAACCCTTGGACATGAGTGAAATCCTAGGGTACCCTCGACGGATGATTCCTGAGTACAAAATGAAATGGTTGTACATGTTTTCCTGTAATGGTAAGACTACCGTCGAATATCACATGAGTTATTTTTTGGGCCTTCTTCCAACTTAATCCTGTGGATGAAGACGCAAAATATTTGGTGATGAAGATTTTCTTAGCCACTCTTTGTGATGCTGCTATAATATGGTATGATGGTCTCTCTGAAAAAAGAATCAAGACCATGGAACAATTTGAAGAGACCTTATTGAACATATGGAGCATTGAAGAAGACCCTGACATTCTCTATAACATGGAAGAGGAAGAAACTTATGAAGAGAAGCAGGAATTACCCCATGACTCTACTGAAGAACGAGATCCCGAAGAGGTGAGTCATGAGGATGAAGTAATGACGTCGACTCCTCCATTTGATGAAGTCATCCAAGATTCCACTCCTCCTACATAGGAATAAGAGAATGTGGTAAGTCATTTCCCTTTCCAAGTCTTTGATGATGCTCTATTCTATGATTAAGAAAGTGAAGAAGTGTTAGAGAAACCCTTGGATTTACTAGACCCTTCATGTTATAATAAAGGTAATGATGTGATTGATAATATTGATGATTTTATACATGTTGGGATACATAAATGGGATGTGATTAGTCATGATGGAGATACCATTTATGATATTGAAGGTCATATTCAATTGTTTCCTTTACATCAACCATATGTGATTGCTACTAATTCAGATGTTTCGCAACAAGAAGATGACATGATTATGAATTTGTTCCAACCACCTAGGGATGAATTTTTGCAGTATTCTCATGATGATTTTTGGTCATTAGCTAAGGAGTTTGATTCCTATTCTTTTGATCACTTGGATTTATTCTATGAAGAAACTTTTCAACCACTATTGTGCTCCAGTCTTGATGAGGTTAAGGACATGATTTTCCTGGAGAAGGATACTTGTGATGAGGCTTTCCAGTACGCTTCTTTTCCTTTATCTCACTATGTTAATAACGATGCATATTGGAAATGTGTTCCTTATCCCAAGATGTTTCCAAGGAAAAACAATTTCTTGGAGTTTAAGGGTAGGTTGAATGATTTAAGAAGAAGTTTGATATCTCAATATTTTAAACTTCCCATAAGTAATTGTCATTCGTCCTCCAGTTTCTTGTCCATCCCTTCTTAGGCCTCAGGGAGTGATAAGATATAGGGTAGTCAACCTTTAGAGTCTTTGAGCCATCCTCATGAGTATTTATCTTGTCACAACCCTATTCAAAGGTGGATTGAGCATTATTGTGCTAATGTGACTTGGCAGAATATTGTCCCATCCTCCCACCTCCATGAGTTATACTTTATAATTTGTTGTGATATATTGTATATTCTGACTCATTTTCCTTTTGTTCTTGATGTATGCTAGTTTTAGTTTATGATGAAGTGCATGTGTAGGTGTTGTGATACAATGATATTGTTGTTTTACATGTTATATGATTATACCTATGTAACACACCCACTACGGGGATAGAAAATTTTCGGCCTTTTTCTTCTTTTCTCCAAGGAACGGAATTCCTCGAATCCCTACGAGGCCTCATACAGACCCTGCCATCCCTTATCCATACTCATATGATCGACGGCTATGACCACAGGCCTTATCAGAGAGGTGCCCGTTGGCTTTCACGATTCAGGAAATCGCGATGCACACATTTCCCTTTCTCTCTTGTCTTTCGAAGGGCCGAAACCCGAAACGATTTTAACCACTTATCAAGATTCACCGCAACTCGGATTAAGCCCTGATACTCTACCCTTCAGGATTTCACATACCGAAAATTTGGGATATGCGACGACAGGAGGTTTCGCGCTTAGGTTTCCCGGGAGACGAAACTCTGAAACCTGCATACAGATATGTATATACATATATATACACTGCTCTGTCTATTTCGGGAATTCGCAAACCGGGTTTTCGGGACTGGCGAGTACAAGAAAACTTGTCAATAGGTATCTTGGATATCGAAATACCGAAATACCCAATATTATCCGTGCTAAGCCATTTCGGCATTCCTCCTTTCGGGACTTCACTAATCGGGGTTTTGAGACTAGCGAATTCATGGGGCCCGCACTTAGATACCCCGGGTGCCGAAATACTGAAGTATAACCACTTCTCCACACTCTATCCTTTCAGGGTTTCGCAAGTCGGGATTTCGGGACTTGCGAGTACAAGGGAAACTTACCCTTGGGTTTTTCGGGTACCGAAACACCGAAATGCCGAACCAAATCACGCTATGCCAATTTCAGGATTCCTCGAATCGGGGTTTCGTATATCAGAATTTCGGAATGCAAGAGGTCAAAGATTCACACTCCTCGACTACCTGAATGCCGAAAAGTCGATACACCCGCTCATCATACATTCGACCAAAATCGGGGTTCTGTAGTTCGGGATTTCGCGACTAGCGAGTGCAACGGAACTTATCCTCGAATGTTCCGGTTCCGAAATGCCGAACACCAATACTTACCCATGCTAGTCCAATTCGGAGTTTCGTGAATCGGAGATTCACGATGTGCGCAGACAGGAGGTCTCGCATCTAGATCTTCCGGGAGCTGAAACTCTGAAGTACCAACTCTTAACCTGCGCATCTATTTCAGGATTTCACCCATCGACATTTCACAGGTCAGGGATTTGGGACTTGCGAGTACAAGGGACTCGCCTCTAGGTATTCCGGGTACCGAAACTCCAAAAACTCATAACTTACCCACACACTAGTATTTCGGGATTTCATATGGTGGGATTTTGTGAATTGTGAGGACAAGGGTTCTTACCCTCTGATCTCCCAGGTGCCGAAAATCCGAAACGCTTACCAGCCACCACGTGTACTCAACATCTGGACGGTCCAGGTACTCCTATGGGTCTTGGAATCGACGGTCCTGATTTCTTCGCTACTTACGAAGGTTAAAAAGGAGTTGAGGCATTAACGCCTGTGTTCCTTCATCCAATCTAACGGTCGTAACAGAACTTAGATCCTCCAAAAGGATCTCATTCATGCATTTATCAAGAGGAAGGGTATCCTGGGTACCGAACCACCGAAAGGTCCTTAATTCATCCACACACTGTCATTTCAGGATTTCGTGGGTTGGAGTTTCGGGACTCGCGAGTACAAGAGGACTCGCACCTAGATACCCTGGGTGCCAAAACGCCGAAGTGTCCTAAGTCTAAGAGGACCATTCTCTCTCTCGTGTAGGATTTTAAGACTTAAACTATAACATCCTCCTTTGGGTCCTTAGGCAATTTACACTAGGTTTTGAAGACTAGGCTAGAAGGTCTTCTAGAAGGAAAAGGAGTGGTCTCGAAAGGGTGCCTTCGTGGGGAAATCTATCCAAGGCATTGGGTAAGAAAAACACGAGAACAAATCTCCAAAGAGAAAACTTGAAAAATCTGTATTAGTTTAGTATATATATATGTAAACATAAGCCATACATGGTCATTCCAACATAAGCATGCAACCACCACTCCGATCAAAATACCATGCAAACATTTCTACACAGAAACTATTTATAAGTGTTCAAACCATGAGCATACATTTCAAGACATTTAAATTCAAGATACAAGATATAACACTTATCAGAAAACACCAGGTGATGCAGCTGTTGAGAGGGGTGCTCGTTTCCACCCAACCGTAGGCTCAACGACTCCGAATGGATTTACCACTAGCCACCCCCGAGCTAGACCACGATGCTTGAGACTCTCTGTCTCTGTTATTCAGTGACCGAGAACGAAGGTTACTCTCCTTCTTCTCTGCTATCACTCACTCTGTATTTTATTCCAGAGTTCTTCTAATATTTTTCCTGCGATCTCCCTCCCTCACGTGCTCCCCTTCCACACCTTTTACCTGCCTTTTATTTTTCCAGCGAGGTTACGTGTGGCACGAATTTCCCCATGGTGGTTAGGTCTAAGGCCTCCATGGATGGGCAGTTCACCCCCATCCCTCATTAACTCATGAGGAGCCTCTTCACCTACCAACCTGGTGAGTAATTCATTTCGGGGTCAGCGAGCCGCTCTTGGTTCTCCGAGCCAGTGAAGACCAAATATGGTTTGGTTCAGTGGAAGTTAATACCACCATTCTAGGTTCCTTCCACCACCTTTCTTCAGCCATCGTGGTCTCTTTGTCATCACATCCCTCTCCCAACAATCCTGCATCACATATATATTTATATATATAATGTTAATTTACATTCGTCGACCTTGTATACTAAGGTCCATTCAATATCATACATTCACATCTTTGAGTTTGCCACAGTTCTTGGCCAGCATAATTATTTTTACAGACTGGGGGAAACAGGGTGTTACAACCTATCATTTAGAATAACAAAGATTAGTGTAGGTAGGTAGGATAGGAAATTTTCATTCTGCATTGCATTGTAAGTATGTTTCATATTGAACATCATGGTAGTATAGTTTGCATTTTTCTTAGCCTGAATTGCATACATGCTTACAATTTACATGTTCTATTCTTGCATATTGCATCATTTCTATGTCATAGTCATATGTTTCGCTTGATCATATTAATATGTTAGAATAAATATATTGGAAAATTTTATTTTCAACTTTTTCTTTTGGATCTTGATAATTTTCATAAGAATAAGGGTTGATAGCAACACCCTCGATGCTCTGACGATTTTGCTTGAATGTGTAGGAACAAGTCATAAAAGATATGATGAGGCTCTCATGCTCTATATGGTGAGCACATGTCCCCAAGTAAGAGCCTGATGTTACCCCCTCAGACTAGGGGTAACTAAGGAGATCATGTCTAGAGGCCCACGGGTAGTATGCATGGAGTGTCGAGAGCCAGATTGACTAGAAGAGCCCCAGAGGGCCCCTCCTATATTAAATTTCACCATCAATCAACATCAGCAACAGAGTAGTGTCCATCACACTGGCCTAGCCCCAGAGGACAACATGTCTTGCTTCCTCAGGTAATGAGTTAAGTTTCATGGTAAGTGTCACTTTAATGATTGAAGCATTTGAATATGTTGCAAATAATCATTTCTTGACTACAAAAGTTTTCTTGGAGATTATACCCTTTTCATTATTTAACCTTGGTGGGTGTCATCATGTCCTAGTAATTTGGTCACCCTCAGGAATGGGGTGCTACTAGGGGGTTCCTTGAAGAATCATCATACCATTTCCGATCATACTTATAAATTTCCATACTTCTTCCATTTTTTCTTCTAATCTTTTGGGTTTTCAGGATTATTGACCCAAGAAGGGAATGTACCTCATTTCATGGGAAGAAGGGGCCATTAGGTTCGGAGGTTCCCTAGAAAAAAAATCATCCAATAAAATAGCTCCCTGGGATCCTGAGAGAAATGAAATGCCTCTCTAAGAAAAGTGAGGGACCCATACATAAATAACTAATTAATTAATGTTTTTTTCCAAGGTAGATCATTTGTGGGCTATGCATTTCCTTTTTAGTGCCCCTTATTGTCTTCAACTTGGAAAAGCATGAAAAACAAGGTAGAGCGTATGTCGACTATGCATTTCCTTTTAGTACCCCTTATTGTCTTCAACTTGGAAACACGTGAAAAATAAATGGCTTGGAAAAATATTCTTTAAAAATAAGAGGAAAAGAATGTGGCTATCCCTCAACAAAGGCAGCCATAAATGAGACAATACAATCCCTTATATGTCATGAAACCCCATACCCGGAGGTATTACTCCACTCCACCTCATAATCACACATGAATTAGATAGGTTTCCTTTGGGAAACACCTTTGAATTGGGGACTGACTGACCCAATGCCTTGACACCCCTCCCACACCTAAATTTGACAAATTGTATAAAGTCTTTGAGAATTTTTTTTAGTTTGATAATGGGGGTTTGATGCACACATTTGGGTGGTTGCATTATTATATGTAGCTTATTTGGCATGATTCTTTTGACTTATGGACCCTTGGAGGGAGCATTTGTTTTTCTTTGGAGGACTTTGCCTAGTGGACATGTATTCATGAGGAGATGGTTGTGTTCGGACCTTCATGAGGGATTTGGAGCCCATGGATGGGTGCTAGACCCCACATCTGGGGTAGGCCTGTGATCATATTTTTCACATTGAAGAAGGAGGTCATTTCCTTTGGAGCCACTCTGGCATGGTTAGGAGATGAGCCCCTACATATTTCGACCTAGCCGTTATCCTTTGTAAGCTTGGACGTCACCCTACTAGCCCATGAAGTAACTTAGCGCTTTATGGTTTGATGGAGGAGGGTTTGACTTGACATTTGGCACGTGTGACATGATGTATGGCCTTTGGAGGCCCAATGTTACACCTTTTCCAGCCAACATTCCACATTAGGAGCTCAATGTCACCCTATAAGGGCATGTTTTCACCTTTTTAAGGGACATTTTTTTATGTAAAATTTAAATTTTAAACTACGAGGGAAAAAATTTGAGGTCGGCCCTCCTATTTTTAAGTTGACAATTAAAAGTGGAAAAATTAAGCATGAGTGAGATAGCCAAGAACTCCTCTCACACAAGGGAGAGAATAAGACTGAAATTTTCGCTACTTTTGGAGTTCTTGGCTATCTTACTCATGCGATATCTCTTGGAGAGCTATTTTTGGATGTCTCTTGGCTTATTCTTGGTGGAAAATTTTGCAACTAGGGTTTGTGCTTGATTATTCTTGGTGAAGTAAGTAAAATATGTAATTTTCATTTCATGCATTGAATGTTTATGGTAAATTTTACTTGTTCATGTTGAAGATTATGAAATTGCTTGATTAAAACCCTAGGAGAGGAGAATAAGGTGTTTCCTCCTCTCTCAATATCATTCCACTTATTAAATTGTTAAGAGGATCTTGTCTAGAGGAGGCTTCTAAAGCCCTAGAGTGATATCACTTTAGAAGTCTTGTTCTAGAAACTTGTTTCTATATTTTTCAAGAGTCTAAGGAAAAAGAAGAATTTGCTAGAGCCCAAAAGAGCTTGCTCTCTAGTAAATCCATATTTTGAGAATTGAAGTTTGAGGCCCTAAGGTTCCCGCTCCTCAACTTCATCTCATCATCCTTAGAACATTTCTATCATCATTTAATTCTCCAAGTTATGGAGGGATATGGTCGGTGGAGCTATGGAGATCCTTGTTGTAACTATGTTGAACATAGGGGAGACTGTCATCCCATGTATGCAGATGCTTAGATTTGCACATGCGCAGGATGTGCACAATCATCCAATTAACAACCTCTTTTTGGTCGTCTGTTTGGGGGTGGAAAGTAGTGTATTTAATGATCTTGGTGTCCAACAGTGACCATAGACTTGACCAAAATGTGTTGAGGAACCTGTTGTCCTAGTCGGGGATGATGGTCTATGGTGTCCCAAAATGGACCCACACTCGTTCGAAGAAGATCTTGACAGTATCTACCATTGTGATTTTCTTCTTATAGGATGTGAGGATGACCATCTTTGAAAACTGATAAACGACCATAAATACACAATAATTTCCTTGCTTGGTGGATGGAAGGCCAGACATGTAATCCATCGAGATGTATTCCCAAGGCTTCTCAGGGGTAGGAAGAAGGTTGTATAAGCCTTGCTTCTTGATGGCTGGCTTGGAAATGGCACAGGCAGTGCAAGATATGATATACTTGCTAATGTCCTATTGAAGTTTTGGCCAAAAAAAATGTTTCTGTAGAATGGCCACAATTTTCTCCACACCAAAATGTCCTGCCATCCGACTGTAGTCGGATTCCCAAATCATATTTGCATGCTCGCTTGCAGGAACACAGAGATGGCCCAGATGGAATAAAAGTCCATCCTGAATGTGAAAATCAATGAAATTCATGCATGTACCCAAGAGCTAATAGGTGGTGGAAAAGTCTCTATCTTGTTGATAAAGTTGGGGCCACTCAGATGCCTCATGTCCACATGAATGGAGCACAGTGGTGAGTGTAGCCATGGGGGGTCAACTTAGGTAGTCAACGTCACGATTTGTGCTCCATGTCTTATACTTGATGTTGAGATGGAACTATTGTAGGTAGGTGGACCACTTATGATGGCAGTCGTTCAACAACTTCCCATGTGTCTGTATGAAATGTAGAGGCTTGTGATCAATGTGGATGATCGTCTCCTTTCCCATAATGTAATGTTTCCATTGACGACATGCTTGTACAATGGAATACATTTACTTTTCATAGGTGGGGTATTTTCAGACAGTAACTGAGAGTGTCTCCCTATGGTATTCCACCAGATGACCGTGATGAGTGAGAACTACGCCTACAACATAGTCAGATGAATCAATCTCAATATCGAATGGTTGCAGATCAGGAAAGGAGAGTTCCAGATTTGAGCACAAACGATGCTTCAGATCATCAAATGATTGTTGTTCCTTCCCCCACGTGGACTTTTCCTTGCCACCTCCCTTGGTCACTTAGTTGAGGGCCCATGCAATATGGGAGAATCCCAACATGAATCGTCGATAGAAGTTGGCCATTACCAAAAAGATTCGAAGCTCGGTTAGTGTGGTCGGGACTAGACATTCATGGATGCCTTGGATCTTAGCTGGATCAACATGTACCCCATGCTCATCAATAATGTAGCCCAAGTATTGGACCCTGTTCATGCCAAAGGATCATTTTCCCCAGTTGGCATATAGCTTGTGTTGCCGCAGAGTTTTCAAAATTTGATGAATCTGCCACATGTGATCCTCCCAAGTCTTGTTGAAGATGAGTGTTGGTCCTAAGGTCTGCACCTGACCGCTAAAGGGAAAAGATAGGCCAGCTATCAGTTTAGAATGGTTGATTATTTTAATTTTTGTTAGTCAATTAGAGGGTCATTCTATTAAGACAAAAGCAAGGTTGGGTTGGCAAAATGATATGGATGAGGGTCCTCCTTGGCTGGTGGCACACTAATGACAGACCAGTGAAATAATATAAAACAAAGGGGAAAAACAAACTACTAAATGAATAATATGCTGCAAGAAGTTCAATACTTAAAATATCATTTCAAGACATCAAACGTGTATCAAGACACAATTACTCCTTCAGGTTGCGGTAAAAACAAATATTCACCAAGCATTAGTTGTTTTCACAGGTTGCATATCAATAAAGACAAGTTACACAATAGCTGAAATGAAATGACATGTACTTTGCACAAATCAAAAAATGCATTCAAGATAAGATAAAAATACATGAGGATTTGAATGAAACATTGTCATCAAGAGTATGTTCACCAGGTAGAGAGATTTAATCCATGCATATAACGGATCCAACCAGTCTTATGTAGTGCTATTCTTTCCCAAAAAATTCAACCCTCAAAACATTCAAAGACCCCTATTTAACAAAGTAGCAGAGGTTCCCGTCCTTAGGGGACTGAGAACTAAATTTAGGTAACTATTCGTATAACAAATTGACTCAACTATGACACTGGACTTAATCAACAAAAGTGATTTTGATCACAAACAGAAGACCACTCTTGTATCTAATCTAAGAAAATGCTGGAATTAATCAACTAAAATCTACTACTGTCTCTGGGACAAAACTAATGCATCCGTTGAAGGAACTAAATTGGCAGAAAATGACTCAGAGTGGCAGAACAAAGTTCTGCATTTAACGATGGCATGCCTTTGAGCTGGAGGCCACCAGAGATAATTGGCTGCATTGGAAGATATCTTCTTGAGGAAGAAGGTAGTCTTTTGAAGTGTTCTGGAACTGGTTGTGTCGAAATGGGACAATCTCCATGTTCTCTATCTGTGACAGATCTTTCGACAGATAAGCGCACTCCGTCGACCCCGTCATCTTCCATCTGTACCTATGAATAGCTTCGTTGGAATGGTTGACAACCCAAAGGTCATGAAGGGAGACATGGAGGCAAGCATCCAATGGGGAAGTGGGATGAGTGGATGCGAGGGTAGATGACATGTGAGGACAAATGTCAAAAAAGTGAGAGGAGGTGTGAGTATGATGGAGGTATCAGGAGTATGGAGTTGGCAACGTGTAGTGAAGGATATAGGTGGCATGTAGATAGAGGAGTAGATAGGCTAGGAGGTGAGTGGAGGTGAGTGGAGGACAAGTTACATGGAGGTGACACAGTGTCATATAAGCAGGTGATTGCAGAAGTTGTCGAGGGTGGTTTGGGTCCAAACCGCTCCGACCCCCACAATCCACCACAAGCTACCACGTACCCTCCCAACAATACCATGGTTCCAATTGTGGGGCCAGTTTGGAAAATTAACATTTGAGCAGTTTACGTCCCTGCAATGAAGTGTGGTCGTCGATCTGATTGTGATCTGTGATCCGGGTGATATTCACCTGCTGCAAGGATCAACTGTTCTTGTTGATTTGAGATCAACGGTCTAGATTCACTTCAGGAGTTTTGGATTTGGGAGTTTTTGAATGTTGTTCTTGGAAATATCCCAAAGTACTAAGTGTTCGAAGTGAATGATCTTCCTCCACGTGTCCTTGCTGATGGATGGTCCAGATTCACTTCGAGACTTTGGGATTCTTTTACTTACTCACCTCTGCTTGTTTCCTCCCAGAGTGACATGGTTGTGAAGTGACATGGTGGCCTGATGTCATATATCTGAAGAGGGAGATTTGTCGCCACATGTCCTTGATGATGGATGGTCTAGATTCACTTTGGGAGTTCGAGCTTCGGGAGTTTCAAATGTTGTGCTTGGAAATATCCTGGAGGAAAATCATCAAAGTGAATGATCTGCCTCCACATGTCCTTGCTGATGGACGGTCCAGATTCACTTCAGGACTTCGGGTGTTTAGGCTTCGAGAGTTTATGAATGTTTCTCTTGATGTTAAACCCCGCGCGATTTCGACACTCTGAATACACGAAAACCGTCGAGTTGATTGGCCTGATGGATCACCACCGTTGAAAGTTAACCTGTCTGTTCCTAGAATCAGAGTCTGAAATTGACCGCTCTGGATTGTTTTGTTTGTCCACAAGAATTTTCTATGCATACAAAAAAGTCTTGACCAACTTGTGGTGAGCTCAATCAATGGAAAACATGATGAAAAGAATTCAGAACCAAATACGACATGTAATTATCCTTCAAGAAATAATAGAAATAGAAATGCGCAAAGACTCAAACAATAAATAAACGAATAAGAACCAATTCACTCAGTAATGGGAAAATGACTTAATCAACCTGAAAAGGAAAAATTCGACGAAGGCATAGGGAAAGATGAGAGGAGAGGCAGGGGTGCAAACCTAGGTTACAATATTGGCTCCAACTGGGGATAGCTCATCCCTGTGAGGTGCTAAGAATTGTAGATCGATGCCTTGAGATTAAATAACTGCTCTTACCTTCCATTTCTTACCTTTGTTTCCATTTTACAACCCTGTGTATCTGCTACTGTCCCTCAGCCATGCATTTTATTGAACTAAGCAACTGAAAATACACCCCAATGCCTTGTTGGGCTATGGAGTCTTTATTCACACACAACTAACTAACCAAAAGAAACAATAAAGTAAAGCATCTATGGTACAAGAAGGACCTTCCCTTGTCCTTAAACAAAATAGTGTTTCAAGAAGCGCCCATTTACCGGGCCTCTGAAAATCTCTGTATCATCTAGATTATGCAGGATAAATGTGTTGTTGTTTAGAAATTCAACCACCTTAAAAGGGCCAAACCAGAGGTTGTCAAATTTACCATGCTTGGACTTGTCATCCCTTCTGGCATCCCACCTCAAGACCAGGTCACCTTTATGAAATATCTCCTTCTTAGTTTTATTATCAAAGGATGATTTGATATTGCTCTGGTATGCTTCTGTCCTTTGATTCAGTGCTTCTCTACTTTGTTGAACTTCTATAATCTGGAATATTCTCCTTTGGATTTCATTAGGTTCTTCAATCTCTTCCTGCAAGAATTTTAGAACTGGTATACTAAGTTGAGTGGTAAAAAAAACATATGTGTCGTAAACAAGATGGAATGGTGAGGTTCCCAGAGACTTCTTAGTGCTGATTCTGTCAGCCCACAAAGCATATTTGAGTTTAGAGTCCCGAGATTTATTGTTTTCAGTCAACAACTTCTTAATGATCCTAATGAGAGTCTTGTTTGATGATTCTTCCAGGCCATTTCCATGAGGGCAATAGGGTGTGGAATGTGTCAAGGAGATGCTATGACTGCCACATAAGTCAATCATGGCTTTGGAATTGAATGCTTGAACATTTTCCGTTACTAGCTTGCCGGGGCAACCAAATCTGGAAAAAACATTAGTTTCCAGGAAATTGATTATCACTTTGTCAATGGCATTCCTGGTGGGCACAACCTCATTCCATTTGGTGAAGTAGTCGGTGGCTGTGATGACCCACTTATGTTTTCCACTGGAGGGTGGATTTATCTCTCCTATGAAGTCTAATGCCCATTGTTGAAACATACTACTGCCATTGATAGGTTTTAGGGGCAGTGATAGTAACTTATGTTTCCCTACAAACATTTGACATTCATTGCAGGCTCTAACAATGGAAAACACATCAAATAAAAGGGTGGGCCAGTAATATCCTTCCCTCAGGATCTTGATATTTGTGGCCTTTAAGTGTTGGTGCCCCCCACATACTCCTCTGTGCATTTATGATGTGATCTGTTTGGCTTCATTTTCATCAAGGCATTTTAACAAGATGCCAGTAGGATCTCTCCAATACAAGCTCTGGTCTGAAATGAAGAATTTGATAGCTTTCAACTTGAGAGACCTTGCCTTTGTCTTCTTCACATCTGGTGGACATTCAAAATGCTATAGAAAATAGATGATGTTTTTATACCAATGTGAAGAGGAGTAGTTTTCAGATACCTATAAACTGTCTTGTCTAGGATGTATGATGGGTGCATCTGATCGAGTAAATATTTGATGCAATTCTAGCACCTTACAATTTGATTCTGATAGTAATTTGGCCAGTCCTTTCCCCTTGATCAACTTGGTGGGATTTATGTGCAAGTCATACTCCAACAGTTTGACAATCCATTTTCCCCTTTTCCCCTCACTATCCGGCTGAACCAGAATCTCTTTGACAATACTGCTAGGAACAAAGGTTGTTATGATAGAATGTAGCACATAAAACGTGAAGGCTTTGAGTGCTTTGACCATTGCATAAGCCTACTTCTCTAATATATCATATTTCAGCTCAGCATCTCAGAGGGCTCATCTGAAAAAGGTTATTGGTTGCTCATGCCCTTCTTCATTTTTCTGCAGCAGTACAACAACAATGGTTTCCTCTGAAACAAAGGAGAAGACAAATAAATCTTTGGTATATTCAGGGCTAGCCAATACAGGGGCTTCGACTAAAGCTTGCTTGATTGTTTGGAAAGATGATTTTTCCTCCAAGGACCATTTTATCACAACATCTTTCTTCAACATGTTAGTAATAGGCTTCAAGATTTCAACAAAATTTGGCACAAAACGTCCAAGGAAATTTATCTTACCAATAAAATACTGGACAACCTTTTTATTTCCGGGGATCTCAATCTCTTGAATGGCACACACCCTCTTTGGATCAATATTTATACCTCCTGCTAATATGGTGTGACCCAGGAGCTTTCCTTATGTCATGGCAAAGTGAGATTTCCTAGGATTCAGGGGTATTCCATACCTCCTACATTTCTTGAAAACCTACTCCAAATGTTGCAAATGTTCATCATCAGACTTGGATAAAATGGTGATGTCATCCAAGTATATAACCATAAATTTCTCTTTTTCCCCCAAAAAATCAATGCCCATGGCCCTTTGAAAAGTGGCCCCTGCGTTCATCAGCCCAAAGGGTATATTGCCATACATGAATTCCCCCCATGGGGTAGTGAATGTTGTTTTTTCTTTATCCTCCTCACACAGTGATATTTGGTTATAGCCAGAGTATCCATCCAACAAGGAAATTATGTGTGCACCTACCACCCTCTGTAAAATATGATCCATCTTGGGGAGGGGGTAATTGTCCTTCGGAGAACACTTGTTTAGATTTATGAAATCAACACATAAGTGTATCTCTCCACTTTTCTTCCTTGGAGGTACTAAGTTGGCCACCCAACTTGAGTACCTCAATGGTACAATAATCTTGACATCCAACATTCTTTTCAACTCTTTCTCAATTATGGTCATTAAGATGGGATTAAATTGTCGAATCTTCTGTTTGAATGGCTTGGAGCCAGCCTTTAGAGGGATCTTATGCTGGATGATGTCAGTGTCAAATGTATTCAAATATTCATAGGACCATGTGTTGAGGAAAATATATGAAATAATCTTACTCAAGCATTTTCATTTTCTGCTTGGCTAGATAAAAATAGACGGTAATGTCATCCTAGGTTTATGGCCATCAAAACTAAAATCCTAACTCACAAGTATCAATTACAAGTGCTTAGGATAGTCTTTTTCACAAATAAAAGTTTGCTAGAAAATTCATTTTAATATGATTTTCTGAATATAATAGTTGTTTAAAACAAGTGTAAAGACAAAATTAAGACACCAAGATGATAATCAAGACAGATGAGACATAAAGAAATCCTTTATTTCATTCCAATTCACCAAAGAGTCATTTTCTTTACAAAATCTCATATAGGAATTTCAGACCAAATTCAAACTTAGACATCCCCGATGGAACATACAAAAGGAACTCTAACAGAAAATCAAAACTGAACTCTAAAAGTTGGATCAACTTGCTACAGATTGCTTCCCACTCGACTCTGCACAATAGCCTTTGTCAGTCATGAAAACTAATTCACAAACAGACAAGTCAACACATACTATCAAAGATAGATCAACACCTCTCAAAAACAAGTGTCTGAATGATGTGATTCAACCCTGAATGTTGTTGTCTACAATAAGACCCTGCTATCATAAAAGATAATTAGGGTTGTGATAAATTAAGGAATGAATGAAAACTGAACTATCTCAACATAAAATCAAAGAGAAAACCTTAATATGCTTCTCCTTCTATCCTCCCAGCTGTCCTAGTGAATGTTTAAAATAATTTATAAATAAACACACAGTCGCTTGTTCCATTCAGTTTCATCAAAACACCAATTAACGTCCATGCATTGTTTCAATCATCAAACTCAGACTCAAAAACGTGCCCGATTTTAATCTTCAATTCCATTTAATAATTAAGTTGTGATGAGACCACACTGACACAAAAATTGTGTTGATCTCTGATAAAATGCATGATATCCATCAATTATACACAGTGGATAGTCAATAAACAACCATCAATATTTTAATTGCAAATACCCTGACTTGTCATTTAAACATATAGACAACGATCACCAATTGAAATCATACAAACCATTTAACAAAACATAGAGAATTCTTGTACAGGTCCAATCACTTCAAACTAAAAATCCACAATGCTGGGCTATCAATCCAATATGATGAGGCAGTAACAACATGCTCGATCTCATAACACAAATCGATCCAATTGCAACAAAGCCATATTTAAAAATCCGTGACCCTCTCTGAAGTCGCAATCAAATAATATCAATAACAAATATAGTGGATGGCCATGCTATAATTACCATGATTGCAACACTCCATTTGGAAATTAAAAACACACAGTCACATCAACCATTAACTCAACTTTAACATATTGTAGGAACACCACACATACCCACGCATCACGCACAAAGCATCGTTGTGCATTAATCAATTGTAAACTAATGTTGGGTTCACAATTTAAAAATTGTAATGTAAGAGAAAGCGACTGTGCATTCAAACTAATTCTCCAACCAACCAATCACCATGTTGAGTTTATCAATTTGATTGTCATAATAACCAATGCAGGGACTAAATACCAAAACCAACACCACTGATAACATAATCAACAGAGATGAGCCAGAGATCGAATATTGTCGGTATTACACCAACAACTCATAACAACCAATAGTATACCCGACAAGCCATAATGGTTTCCTCTATTAAAATCAGGCTTGGGAAATCAAGGGTTTGCTCTATGGACCAACATAGAGGACTAGAGTGAGAACCTCAGAGACCATCGATTCAAACACAGGGTATACCACGAGTGACTTCGCATACACGGTGACAATTCATGAAAGAGGAGAGACTCTGAATAGAAGAACCAAAAGCTCCATCTTGGCATTGCAACAATACTTAGAACATGAAGGGTGTAACTCTCATGGATCCCCCAAAAAAACAACTAACAATGTTGAGGTAAAAAGAGCTCAGACAAATCAATATAACCCACTGCACAACAAACAGTAGCATGAAAAAACCCATAAGCAAGTGAACCAACATGCACTGACACAAGGCGTTTCAAAACCAGTAAACCCCATAACAACAATGACTGGGTATGGTGATACGAATGCGTGGAGACAACTAGCCACTCTAGACCAAATGAAACCCTCCAACTAAAACCAACGAGGATGACATAGAGCCTTTATGGCTGCTAATACTCAGAACGACCAACAACACTATGACTTCAACAAATATTGTAATGAAAACCACCAACGATTCATTCCAGACAAATATCACAATTTTGTACAATTGCCATACTTAAGGAGAGCACAAACCCATACACTCTGAGCCAATATCTATTTCATAACCAGATAAGATTCATGGATGGTGAAAAGGCATACCTATAACTAAGAGCACCTTAAAAAAGTGAGTTGGCCAAGCGGTTCTTCCTTTGCTTGAAAGTCAGAGCCTAACCACAACAAACACAGTTGAACAATATCTCAACTAGGGTGGCAACCAGTGGAAAGAGTAAGGGTGAAATATTCTAGGTTGCGATAGTTGGAAAAACTCTTCTAGTTTGGTGTTGGACTTTCGTCAAACAGTTTGCATGCTTCTGAGTTTATGGCTGTAGGTGAAAATTTGATCGGACAACGATTCGTTTCTTGGTTTAGTTTGTTGTTATGATGGTTTTCGGACCCCTTATACCTCCCCAATGAAGTGCAAAATGTCTTATTTTGATTTTAAGTAGAACCCACAAAATAATGATGCAAACACTCACATTTAAATAGGAAAATTTGCTAAACTCTGGCTGTGTTTTATTAATAATCTTGCTGCTGTACCAATAACAATAAGAGTGAGGTTGAAATACCTCTCAAGATAAGTAAAATGCTGCCTTAAGAAAGCTGGGAACCTTCCTTAACACACAACCAAGGGGAATTGCACAAAATTGTCCCCACGATTTGACAAAGGAGGCCGATTCATGCGTTGGTGGTTTTGTTGTTTGGTTGGAACGATTTGGCAGCCCCAAACCTGTGGTATTCTTCTCTGCAAGCAATGATACAGCCAGCAAGGGGAGGTCGACCAGCAATAATCCCCTCTTGTAACTCCACGCAGCCCCAATAGAGATACTCCACGCGTTTGCCTCCCACGCAGCCACAAGAACACGCAACTCTGGAATGGAGGCTCGACCAGCCAAAAGAAACACGCCCAGCAAAGATTTTAACCATCCACAGTCATGGAATATGCAGGAAAGCAGTGCCAGCCATAGAAGATACGCCCCTAACCAATAGAAATCGGCTCTGTCCACAGAGTTTCGACCACAACAGATGAAGTACTCGGCCCTCAAGATTATCACGCCTCCTGCAACCAATATCGACCCTTTCTCACATATATTTCGGCCCAGCTAGGGATGACTCGCCTTAACAAGGAAAGAATGACTTCGCAGATGAAAACTCGGCCTAGCTAAAGATGTAATTCATCTAGCAAAGAGGAAATGGCCTCAGCAGCTCTAAACTCTGCTCCTTTCAGGAAGCTTGAACTCTATATCAAGACTCTATCAAGATGCTGCAGCAATGAAGGAGTTTGGCTTCCTCAAGCCACCCCAAACTCTCTCACAATGAAATTCTTCGAATCCCGATACCAATCCCTGCAAATGAGAACCCTGAATGGATTCTCCAATTCCACGGCTAGGGAAGATAATTTCACTGCTGAATCCCAGATTTCACGGCTAGGGAAGATATTTCCACTGCCGAACCTGAGTGTCTAATGGGTTTCCAGCTGAAACCCTTGTTTGCTCACCGAGCTCTTCTCCAAAACTCAATTTTTAAATAAATAGTCAATGATGTCTTTTCCAATCCTCGTTTGTCCTTTTATTCTTTCACTTTTTCTTTTTCTCCATTAAAATATTCATTTAATTAATAAATGGAGAGAAATACCCTCAAAGAGGGGTTTAATAATAATAAACTCACTTTTCCTAAGTTTCCACTTTATAATTCGAAAGTGACTTTACCAGTAGCATTTCCCTAGCTCATCCATCTAATGGTTTACGAGAAACTGTGTAAACCACCACGGTATTCCGACTGCCTAGGAAAAATGGGACATTACAGTCCTCCCTGCCCAAATTTTCTTGTCCTCAAGCAACTTCAAACCCGGAAATTGCAACACCTGTTTGTTTTCCCAAGTAGCATCCTCCACAGGTAGACCCTGCCATTTTACCAAGTACTCCCTGACTGACCTATCATGGAATTTCCACCCTCGAACCTGCAGGATCTCTTCGGGGCTTGTGGCCCCCTGCCCCTCATCATCCCAATGGGGTAACTCTTGTGAAACAACCTCCTCAAAAGTGCCCTCCGTCCTGTACCTGTTCCCATACATCTTCCGCTGACTTTGGGCCACCCTCAGGTTCTCCTTCAGTCCTCTAAGGATGTCTTGGTTGTCCTGTAACCAACCTCGGACCTGAGGAACTCTACAGTCGCCCCATGCTATGTTTGCAAAGATCAAGACCTCATAGCCATATAGCGCCCGAAAAGAGGTCATACCGTCAGACATGTGAAAGGTGGTGGGATGACAATACTCCCCGAGATGTAACCATATCACCCCAGCACTCTGATGTCCTACGATGAAGTTCCGCAAATATCCTTCCACCCAAGTGTTCCCAAACTCAATCTGTCCGCCGATCGGTGGGTGTTAACTAGTACTCAAGGTCAGCTTGGAACATATCAACCTGGAAAACGCCTGCCAGAAGTTTCCCGTGAATATGGCGTCCTTGCCACTGACGTTGGCTTTAGGCCACCCATGCAAACGAAACATCTCCCTAAAAGATAACTCGATCACCTGCGCTGCTGAGTAGTCTAAAGGAATGGTGGAGAAGTGGGCAAACTTGGTGAGTCGATCCACCTTGGCATAGATGCAATCTTTCCCTTGCATCTTCAGTAACCTGGTGATGAAATCCCTGGGGATTCCTTCCCACCCCTGATCGTGAATGGGTAAAGGCTGTAATGATCTGGCTGAATGTGTGTGCTCCCCCTCATTCCTCTAGCGAACTCCGCACTCCTGAAGAAGCTCCTCTAACTCATCTCTATAGGCCCTAGGGAGCCTATATGGAGTGGTGATCACTGCTCCAATACCCTCCTCCAACTCACTGATGTACTCGAATCCCCTGT
>ML801297.1:74579-88196 GCA_009831015.1 Picea engelmannii | reverse complement strand
TGCCCTCCTGTACCTGTCTCCGGTGGTCCTAAGAACTTGGGCATGGTTGATCTCGGAATCTCACTGTAGTCGTGAGGGCGGTTCTGAGGGTTGGTCCTAGAAGCGATCACCTCAACATGAGGTCTGTGTGTGTTTTCCCCATCTTCCATCTTCCCTCTCTTGCTGCTCTCCCCCTTTTCTTCCCCATGCTTTCTCCCTAGAGCATAACCTATGATTGTGCCCATGAACTCTCGAGTCTCTCTCTGGCCCTTTGCAATATCCTGTAAGGCTTTCATAAGCCCTCTGATCAAACCATCCTCTCTATCCTCTGGCAGATTTGCATTGTTTCCTGGAGTGCCCTCCATGTCTTCTTCTCTATCCTCTACACTTATGTACCTCATGCGCCTATAAGTGATGTTCTGCAACCCTTCCTCAGTCATCAATGTCGCCCACAACTGGCCAAGATCATGCTCTGATACCACTGAAATATTCTAGGTTGCGATAGTTGGAAAAACTCTTCTAGTTTGGTGTTGGACTTTTGTCAAACAGTTTGCATGCTTCTGAGTTTATGGCTATAGGTGAAAATTTGATCGGACAACGATTCGTTTCTTGGTTTAGTTTGCTGTTATGATGGTTTTCGAACCCCTCATACCTCCCCAATGAAGTGCAAAATGTTTTTATTTTATTTTAAGTAGAACCCACAAAATAATGATGCAAACACTCACATTTAAATAGGCAAATTTGCTAAACTCTGGCTGTGTTTTATTAATAATCTTGTTGTTGTACCAATAACAATAAGAGTGAGGTCGAAATACCTCTCAAGATAAGTAAAATGCTTCCTTAAGAAAGTTGGGAACCTTACTTAACACACAGCCAAGGGGAATTGCACAAAATTGTCCCCACGATTTGACAAAGGAGGCCGATTCATGCGTTGGTGGTTCTATTGTTTGGTTGGAACGATTTGGCAGCACCAAACCTGTGGTATTCTTCTCTGCAAGCAATGATACAACCAACAAGGGGAGGTCGACCAATAATAATCCCTTCTTGTAACTCCACGCAGCCCCAATAGAGATACTCCACGCGTTTGCCTCCCACGCAGCCACAAGAACACGCAACTTTGGAATGGAGGCTCGACCAGCCAAAAGAAACACGCCCAGCAAAGATTTTAACCATCCATAGTCATGGAATATGCAGGAAAGTAGTGCCAGCCATCGAAGATACGCCCCGAACCAATAGAAATCGACTCTGTCCACAGAGTTTCGACCACAGCAGATGAAGTACTCGACCCTCAAGATTATCACGCCTCCTCCAACCAATATCGACCCTTTCTCACATATATTTTGGCCCAGCAAGGGATGACTTTCCTTAACAAGGAAAGAATGACTTCGCAGATGAAAACTCGGCCCAGCTAAAGATGTAATTCGTCTAGCAAAGAGGAAATGGCCTCAACAACTCTAAACTCTACTCCTTTCAGGAAGCTTGGACTCTATATCAAGACTCTATCAAGATGCTGCAGCAATGAAGGATTTTGGCTTCCTCAAGCCACCCCAAACTCTCTCACAATGAAATTCTTCGAATCCTGATACCAATCCATGCAAATGAGAACCCTGAATGGATTCTCCAATTCCATGGCTAGGGCAGATAATTTCACTGTCGAATTCGAGATTCCACGGCTAGGGTAGATATTTCCACTGTCGAACCCAAGTGCCGAATGGATTTCCAGCTGAAACTGTTGTTTTCTCACCGAGCTCTTCTCCAAAACTCAATTTTTAAATGAATAGTCAATTATGTCTTTTCCAATCCTCACTTGTCCTTTTATTCTTTCACTTTTTCTTTTTCTCCATTAAAATATTCATTTAATTAATAAATGGAGAGAAATACCCTCAATGAGGGGTTTAATAATAATAAACTCATTTTTCTTAAGTTTCCACTTTATAATTCGAAAGTGACTTTACCAGTAGCATTTCCCTAGCTCATCCGTCAAATGGTTTACGGGAAACTGTGTAAACCACCACGATATTTCGACTACCTAGGAAAAATAATAGGCTTTAGCAATACTATCTCGAGCAATAGTATTCCCACCTACTAGTATTATTTATACATTAGCTTATAATAATAGGCTTTAGCAATACTTTGCGAGCAAAAACCTCTTTGCGATTTTAATCGTCAACAAACTAGCGACTCCATAGGGAAATTTGTTTTCAACAGATTTAGAACTCAGAACTCATGGTTTCACAGACCAAGAACAACAAGTCAAGAATATGTAACCAAGAAGATTATGCAACAGGGGGAAGTGAGTCGATTTAATGAAAAACTAAACGAGAATTTGGGAATAACTCATGAAAAGTGTTAAGTATGAGGGTTTTTACCACTATATGCATAATTATTCAACCAGAATCTGCCCTTTATTTCAAGGAGAAAAATTATGGATATGCTCTTTAACATCACCAATGGATGGAGTAATGGCAAGAAGAAGCGAGAGACAACCAATTCTTTATAAGACAGTCGTGAAAGCAGATAACAATTTCAAGTATGCTTCAGGGGAAACATCTTAATAGTTGTGTAAGCTTGATTGTTATTGACTAACAATGCTTCGCAGGAGAGTCACTGTGGCAAAACTGATCCAAATATCTTATTTTTTACCAAATCAACTAAAACATGGTAAGAAAAAAAATCATAAGAGAAATAAAATCGCGAAAATTAAAACAACAACAATAAAATGACAGAAATAAAAAAACAACAAGAAATGTTTAAAATGAGAAGCATAAATCAAACTACTATAAAGTAAAAAGAAAAAAATGCAAAATGAAAGCTGAGCTAGGTTACTATATACAGGAAATCCCAACAGCATTAGAAATTTTCACGTTGGTCCCTCGCGATGTTTCAAGCGAGAACCGTTAGTGTTGTAGGAAAACAATTGCTCATGTAAATCCTTTAGAAAGTAAGAGTTAGTATCCAGGATAAAAGCAATTTTGAAAGGACCCAAAAATAACAGTTGGAACTATGAGGTAATTATCAACCCCTTAACGTATATGATTAGATCATCAAGGTAGATATGGATACTGATCAATTCATCAAGAATTGGGTGTATAGGTATTTTAAAAGAGGTACTTGTATCGGGTAAGCCAAAAAACAGGAATTTATAAGACATGGTACCCCAATTAGGGATAAGAGTGGTTTTGTGAGAATCTTCCCCTTTTCCCTTGGTTTTATCGTAAACAAAAAAATTGTCAAGTAAGGGCCTCAACTGTGACTCTATAACCTGCTGCAGAACCATTCCCATATTGAGAGGAGGAAAAATATTTCTCATAATAGCCTGCCTGAAAGTGCAAAAATTTATGCAAGTTCTAATATGATCAGTGGTCTTTGAAACATGTATCCAATTGGAAACCCATTCAGGGTATACTAGAAAAATAATCCCAACCCTTAAGAAATTCTCCAACTCCTTTCGAAAAGTTGCTTTAAATGCAGAGTTAATAGGTCTTTGTTCTTTCCTAGATGGTTTCATGCCTTCCTTGATGGGGATAGAATTATGTATAAGACCAGAATCAAAACCACGAAGATCCCTATAATACCAAGCAATTTTTTTTTGAAATCCACCAAGTAGCTTGGGAAACTTCATTTCTTCTTTATCAGAACATTGAGTACTTATTTTAACATTCTTTGAAGATTCGAGTTCCCCAATATTCCAGGAGATGGTTTCATCCACCTTCCTTCTTAACCCCTCTTCTCTCTRTTTCTCTTCATTCCCTACCTCACTCGATGAAAACGAACTCTCAAGAGGAGTCAAGCCTTTAGGAAACTTATTGTTTTCTATGGATATAATTTCCTTGGGCTTAAGAGGTTCATATTGAATGAAAGCACAAACTCTCTCATCATTAGGGAGGGCCTGCCAAGATTCTTGGGCCTGCCAAGATTCTTTATTGTCGGGGATATATGGACAATATAGAGATTGAAAAGAATAATTAGGCCTGTGAGGCAAAGGTTGTTGATTAGGAGAAACTGCAAGGACAGCTAACCGATCAGCCATTGAATTCAACTCCCTCTTAACATGAGTGATGTTGAAAGATAAAAGGTTCGAGATAAGTGCCCAAACAGTTTGGGTGTATCGTTTCATCAACCTGTTGCTAGGAGAGCATATATTTCACACCAGGTTCACAACAAGCTCAGAGTCTCCAAAAACTGAAAGGTGACCACAACCAAGATTATAGGCATTTCCAATGCCTAATAATAAAGCTTCGAATTTAGTGACATTGTTCGTACAAGAAAACTCCAACCTGTAAGATAAATTATGAATTTTCCCTACAGGGGAAAGCAAGATAATGCCAGCCCCATTACCCTCATTAGAGCGTGAAACATCAAAGTGCATGTGCCACATATCATCATCTAAATTGATTTGTCCCAAAGGAATATTATCCTCCTCAGAAAATATGGAATATACTCCTAGATTCTCTTCGATATAGTTTACATTAGGTTGCGGAACACTCTCTATGTAGGGTGAAATCCTTCCCTCTCTAAGGAATATAATGTTCTTACCATTCCGAGGAACGGATAAATGTGTCCCGTAGAGTGAGAGGTATCCACATGTTAAGGCTTTCCAATCTCTTCCCAAGATAATTGAGTAATTGCTTACCATCATATCGATTACCTGAATACTAAGGGTTGTCCTTATTTCAGGGTGAGCGCTTAAAACTAAGGTCACATCTTTAATATTGCCTATGGTTATTTTTTGTAGGCTATTATAGGAGAGCATGCTTATGGCATTTTCACTTGTACAATACAAGCCTAACTCTTCCATAATAATCTTCGACATCACACTTGGGCCTAAACCGCCATCAATGAGGCAACAATGGGCAATCTTATCCATAATATTTACAGAAATATAAAAAGGGGGATTTTTTACAGGGCATCTAAATTTATGTACACCTACCTTATTTATAGATGAATCCTCTTTTTTTACCTCTTCATAAAGATTGGCTACAACGAAATCTTTTTCTTCCATGAATTGTTTCAGACGCATCTATTTTTCAGGGACGACAACCATGTCTAGAAGGGTTGCATATGATTTGATGTTGGCCTACTGATTCAAGATATTTTACTTGGAAGAAGGGAGAGGGGAGGTTGTTCCTTGACTGTCAGGAATCTTAGGAACCTGAACCGTAGCAGTGGGTGAGGATGAGCTTGGGATAGAATAATTGTGGGGAGGATCAAATTTTCCCTTGGGAGCATAGGCTTTGTTCCTAGTATTGATGACCATGACATCTTCTAGCTCTGCAAAAATATAGGACAATGATAGTAGCATCGGGTCTCTTTCCAAAGATCTTATCTCTGGAACTCTTCTTTACCTCACATGTGGTTTCTTCATGGTGTTCCTCGCAGAAGTTGGAACAACTTCGGGGCAAGATAGCTTTTGGCTGAAAATTATTTTCAACTGGATTTCTAAAGGGGAATGCAGAAGTGGATGGAGATCCAGGTGTGAGAGGGGAGACAATTCCCTTTCGCTCAAATGCTATCATTCGATTATTCATGTCTTGAACTAGCTGTAAGAGGGTGGGCATGTCTGTCTGTTTAACTGATTCTCCCTGGGGGAGACTTGTTCTTTCAAGTTGTTCTTCATACTCTGAACAAGTATGCAGAGTGGAACCGGGACCGAGATTATCAATGGATTTTTCCTCAATCCTATGACGGTATGGGGAAGGTAATGCATTGTAGTAATGCATGAAAGTGGCTTGGTTCTGAGGATGGATGAGTTCAAGGATTTGATTGTATAACTTGGTGAAACGCAAGTTGAAGGACTTGATGGTCTTACCATCCTTATAAGTGATGTTATTGCATTCCCTTAACTTCTCATCTAGGCTTTTATATTTCCCATAAGTGGATCTGAACCAATATATTAGCTCCTCCCAAGTAGACAAAATCTTAGGAGGAAGTTCGAAGAAGTCGGTCGCAGCCTTTCCTTCCAAGGAATTTATGAATAAGCACATGCAAGTATCATTGTCATTGGCTCCTATGTTATGAAAAGCATTAGAAAATGCCACCAGGTGTTCATTTGTAGTTACAATGTTATTTACTAAAAACCTAGGAAGATGCTCTTTAAATTTAGGAAGTGGATGAGTAAAAGGTGCTAGGTTAACAGGAGAGGACACATGCCATGGTGAGGTTGTGGCATATTCTTCAAACTGAAAAAGCCCATACTTTTTAATGAATTTGGTGGGGTTTGTGGTATATTGAACAAGAATATGGTGGCTATATAAGCTACCAATCACTGACGAAGATGAATCCTGAGAGGATGAAGCACTTCCAGTGCCACCAGAGCCACCACTAGATTCCATCTTGTGGATGATAGATGAGGGAAACAAAGAAGAACTGGATGAATCAGACAAATTTATCCTTAGAGCACTTTGTTGGGAAGATAACACAACATTCCTTATTCCTATTTCAGAAATAGAATTGATTTCCGATGATAAGCCTCTTCTTCTTCTAGAAGCACGAGAGTCTAAGGACATGAAAGAAAGGCCAAAACTGAAGAAAAAGGAAGGTTATTGTTGATTTCTAGGCTATCTATGTCTAGCTTCCAATCGTTCTTGAGCACTAATATCTTGTTCAATTGATTCCCAAGACTGGTTAAGCTCAACATGGGTATTGGCAGTGTCTAAAATGGTATTAAACAAATTCAAAGCAATGTTGGTATGATCTTGAAGACCGGGCTCAATATTGGGTTGCCTTGTAATAGGCATAGTCATTAAGAAATAAAATAGTCAAAGAATCAATATAAAAAAAATAGATGTATCGATGAAAATCGAATATAAAAAATAACCAGAGAGATATTGAAGACCTCCCCAGTATGGTCGCCAAATAAATGTTGAGGAAAATATATGAAATGATCTTACTCAAGCATTTTCATATTCATCTCAGCTAGAGAAAAATAGACGGGAATGTCACCCTAGGTTTATAGCCATCAAAAATAAAATCCTAACTCACAAGTATCAATTACAAGTGCTTAGACTAGTCTTTTTCACAAATAAAGATTGCTAGAAAATTCATTTTAATATGATTTTCTAAATATAATAGTTTCTGAAAAAAAGTGTAAAGACAAAAGTAAGACACTAAGATGATAATCAAGAAAGATGAGACATAAAGAAACCCTTTATTCCATTCCAATTCACCAAAGAGTCATTTTCTTTACAAAATCTCATACAAAAATTTCAGACCAAAGTCAAACTTAGACATCCCCGATGGAACATACAAAAAGAAATCTGACAGAAAATCAAAACTAAACTCTAAAAGATGGATCAACTTGCCACATATTGATGCCCACTCAACTCTGCACAATAGCCTTTGTCATTCATGAAAACTAATTCACAAATAAACAAGTCTGAATAGACTATCAAAGATAGATCAACACCTTTGAAAAACAAGTGTCTGAATGATATGATTCATCCCTGAATGTTGTTGTCTAAAATAAGACCTTGCTATCATAAAAGAGAATTGGGATTGTGATCGATTAAGGAATGAATGAAAACTGAACTATCTCAACATAAACTCAAAGAGAAAACCTTAGTATGCTTCTCCTTCTATCCTCCCAACTATCCCAGTTAATGTTTAAAATAATTTCTAAATAAGCACACAGTCGCTTGTTCCATTATGTTTCATCAAAACACCAATTACTATCCATGCATTATTTCAATCATCAAACTCAGAATAAAACACATGCCCAATTTTAATCTTCAATTCCATTTAATAATTAAGTTGTGATGAGACCACACTGACACAGAAACTGTGATTATCTCTGATAAAATGCATGATATCCATCAATTATACACAGTGCATAGTCAATAAACAACCATCAATATTTTAATTGCAGAGATCCTGACTTGTCATTTAAACATACAGACAACGATCACCAATTCAACTCATACAGACCATTCGACAAAACGCAGAGCATTCCTGTACATGTCCAATCACTTTGAACTAAACATCCACAATGTTGGGCTATCAATCCAATATGACGAGGTAGTAACAACATGCCCGATCTCATAACACAAATCAATCCAATTGCAACAAAGCCATATTTAAAAACCTGTGACCGTCTCTGAAGTTGCAATCAAATAATATCAATAACAAATACAGTGGATGGCCATGCCATAATTACCACGATTGTAACACTCCATTTGGAAATTAAAAACACATAGTCACAACAACCATTAACTCAACTTTAACGTGTTGTAGGAACACCACACATACCCACGCATCACGCACGAATCATCATTGTGCATTAATCAATTGTAAACTAATGTTGGGTTCACAATTTAACAATTGTAATGTAAGAAAAAGTGATTGTGCATTCAAACTAATTCTCCAACCAACCAATCACCATGATGAGTTTATCAATTTGATTGTCATAATAACCAATCCAGGGACTAAATACCAAAACCAACACCACTGAAAACATAATGAACAAAGACGAGCCAGAGATCGAATACTGTCGGTAATACACCAACAACTCATAACAACCAATAGTATACCCGACAGGCCATAACAGTTTCCTCTATTAAAATCGGGCTTCGGAAATCAAGGGCTTTCTCTGTGGACCAACACAGGGGACTAGAGTGAGAACCTTCGAGACCATCGGTGCAAACAAAGGATATACCGCCAGTGATGAGAGAGGAGATACTCTGAACAGAAGAGCCAAAAGCTCCATCTTGGCATTGCAACAATACTTAGAACACGTAGGGTGTAACCCTAGTGGCTCCCCAAACAACCAACTAACAATGTTGAGGTAAAAAGAGTCGAGACAAAGAAATATAACCCATTGTGCAACCAACAGTAGCATGAACAAACCCATACCCAAGTGAACCAACGTGCAGTGACACAAGGCATTTCAAAACGAGTAAACCCCATAACAACAATGACTGGGTATGGTGATACGAATGCGTGGAGACGACCAACCACTCTAGACCAAATGAAACCCTCCAAATAAAACCAGAGAAGATGAAAGAGAGCCTTTATGGATGCTAATACTCAAAATGACCAACAACATTGTGACTTCAACCAATATTGCAATGAAAACCACCAACGATTCATTCTAGAAAAATATCACAATTTTACATAGTTTCCATACTTAAGGAAAGAAAAGACCCATACACTCCGAGCCAATATCTATTTCATAACCAAAAAAGATTCATGGATGGTGAAAAGGCATACCTATAACTAAGAGCACCTTAAAAACGCGAGTTGGCCGAGCGATTCTTCCTCTGCTTGAAAGTTGGAGCCTAACCACAACAAACACAGTTGAACAATAGCCTGACTAGGGTGGCGGCCAGTGGAAAGAGTAAGGGTGATGTGCATTAAATGCACTTCGCATCCATCCCCATTCAATTAATTCCTTAGTACACGCCATCAATCTTCCCATTAACTCATTCAATTAAACCATGTATCGAAACCATCACCCACTAATTGCCAGTAGCGCGACCCATATCACATTTATCCATTTCCAACTTATGCCATAACACATATCAACCATGTACCATATAACTCAACAAATCGCATAACTATTAACTTGTTTCTAGGATTAACAATGATCATTTAAATTTCAATGCATGTAGCATGAGAGCATAATTTGATTTCTTCCTTTTGCATTTTGCTTAGGTTGCTTTTATTTCTTTTCAATTGCTTTTATGTGTTGTCGCTAACATGTTTATTTGCAGGTGTCAAAGTAACAAATCTAGGGACATATAGCAATGGTAGCAATGAATAACATAGGCCATCGTAACATGAAAATAGAGCTTGGAACAAAACACAACATGCCTTACCCATCATTCACTTGTCACAACTAGATCCAACACATAACAAGCCTTATTCATTTCCAATAAAACTAAGATTTCATCAATGATGTAAGCAGTGTTGATTAACATCATAACCATGAAATAAGAACTAGAACTGATCTCTGAATCTAAAAGGGGGTCCCACCTACTAGTATTATTTATACGTTAGCTTATAATAATAGGATTTAGCAATACTTTGCGGGCAAAAACCTCCTTGTGATTTTAATCGTCAACACCATGCAAAAATATCAACAAATGTTTTTACGAGATTAACATACCTGCCCTTTTGTTCTGCAGCTATTTCTTTGGACAGCTTGATGATCTTGGGATTCTCAGTGGCCGCAATATTGCAATCAGTTATATCTTCTTCTTAATTCATCATGGCATCTCCTTTGTAAACATCATTACTGTCAAACAACCTTTCCAATGGCACTAGTCCTCTTGGGATGTGATTAGTTTTCAGCTCTACAATATCATGACCAACCACTGTCTTCAGCAGATGAGGTGCTTGTTGATCTTCTAATTTCTCATTTTCACCTTCTTGACTTTCTTGATCAATTGAGATATTGGAGAATTCAACAATGGTGTGTAGAAATATCTACAACTCTAAATCATCACTAAATACTTGCCAGTGCTTTATGTTGTTTGCTATGGCTATTCTATGTTTGATTTGCACTTGAAATTTAATATTTGTGCCAATGGGAGGCCTAAAAGTGTTGGCATATAAGGCCAGAGACTCTACCTTCTGATTTTGTTCTCTGGGAACAAAAGAAATGTTAAATGCTAGAAATAAATTATCGATCAGATCCCATACCTCGTTCATGTATTTCTTGAGCCTCTATTTCTTAGACTGGTAGATGTTCCTTACTTGATTGATGACCAACTCAGAATCAACAAAAACTGCTAAACAATCAATGGTCGTGTCTTTGGCAGCCCTCAATCCCAATACCAGAGCTTCATATTCAGCTATATTATTAGTAGTTTCAAACTCCATCTTATAAGAGAGGTTTATTACTTCTTCTGAAGGGGAAACGAGGAGAATACCTGCACCTGATTCTTCCTTTGATGAAGAGCCATCGAAATACATATTCCATACTTTTTTTTTCTGACCTGTCAGTGGCTAATCTCTACGTTGGCTAACTGATATTTGAGGTTCATCACCATTTAAATGAAAAATAGATGAACCAATCTCATCCTCAACAACATAAATTGGGTGATTGCTTGGGTTCTAATGATCACTGACTATGTAGGCTAATAGTACCTCTCTGTATATTCTATTCATAATGATCCTGCAACCTTCTTAGCCCAAGTTCTGGATAAAAGCATGCCAAACTTTGGGGGAATGTCTGCTACAACAATGTCCATCACTAAACTCTTCATGGGTAATTGTGCTAGAGAAACCACCATATCCTTTATCAATCCAAGACATTTTACTTTCTTAGAATCAAAGGAGTACAGGTCTTGGTAAGGCTTGGTAATCTCTAAACCTAGTTCTTCCATAACAACTTTGGGCATGACATTGTGAGAAGCTCATGATTCCATAAGACAATTATGCAGGATCTTATCATGGACATTCAAAGATATATAGAAAGGAGGAGAAGCATCAAAGCCATACTTAATGTGTGGACCCACAGTAATGGCTAGGTTTTCATCCTGCAAACTAATGACATCAGTAGATACACTAGAAGGAGTTGGATGCATAACTTTCATGATAGATTTTTTGAAAGGTTCATTTTTTACCAATTCTGTCAAAGGCACAGGGATCTTGATTTTGCTCAACTCATGTTCCAGATTGAAGGAGGTTGGTGGCTTATCAACTTCCTTTATTTCAGGGACACTAGGTTTTGATGGGGGGGGTGACTGAGCTTTAGATGACATACCTTTACTTGGATTTGGCTTGGGGGTAATTTCATCTTGTATTTTTTTATCAGAGGTAGTGGATTTGGGAGCCCCTGTTGTCATCCTCAAATCATATTTCTTCTTGGGTTGGCCTTGAATAACTCCCTCCTCCCCTATATGATCATCAAACTGGATTGACAATTGTGCTACCTCATATTCTTGTTGTGTTAAGTGGTTGGTGTAATAATCTGTTTCATTGAAAAGAACAACAATATCATCCACAACATCACTATCTGCATCCATCTCCTCAATCTGATTGTTTTGGAAATGAGGCACTACACTTTGATCATCAACGTTTATTCTTTCTCTCTGCATTATTGGAGGGGAATCATTAGGCCTTCTAAACTTATTTTGATTTTATTTCCAGCCCCTTGGAAAGTTCTGTTTCGTTGTTTGGATTCCCACTTCAGCTTAGCTATTTCAGAAGTCATATCCTTCAAAGTCTTGGTCATTTCCTCAATTTTTGGATCATATGTGGCTGAATTTGAGGAGGTAGGGGCTGATCCAAGTGGATATCGGTAGCCACCCACCTTTTCCAACTGGCTCAAAATAGTTTTCTGGTAATTTTGGTAATTTACTATTTTTAGCAGTTTTTAACTTCTGGGGCCATTTTGAGGGCCTAACTGAAGGTTTTTTGAGATAGAGCTTCTAAATGACAACCAAATTCTCTAACTGAGCCCCCAAAATGAATCTCCTCGACAATACCTTTCAAACGAGCTATCGTGCGCCCCAAACAGAGATCGTATGCCAAAGTTACGCCCCCAGGAAGTTGATACACCAAACTACCCAAAACAAGGTCCACAAAACTGTTGGTGTTTCATCTTCCGTGGATTTTGGATTCTCTTAATGATAAAAATTCCTTTGGAACCTCATTGTAAATTATCTTCTTACGAATGTGAGTAGCAGACACATATCTTCTCAGAGATAAGCTGCCACCATTCTAGCGAGTCTTTCACTCTGTATTTTTACAGTCTTTGTACATTTTCGATCATTAATAGAAAATTGTGTATTACTGCATCTCCATGTTTATGGTTGCATCTATGATACATTTATGTTATATTATTGGATATCGAAGATATCTCTGTACATTTATTTATTATATCTTCTCTCTCATTTCGTGACGAAAATAATTCGGATAAGTGGTATCAGAGCAGGCTACTCTTGATCGTTTTTTTCAGTGCATGTCCCCGACGAGGTTTGAGTATAGCAAGTTGGGTCTCGATCTTGTCTCTCTTGAAGAAAATATCTCTCTCACTCCCAAGAAACCATCCATGGTGTAAGAAAATAAAAATTATGGAGCATGTGATTCTATCATTATGTTGTTTGAGCAAGCTCTCACGCGATAGAGGGACAAAATGATGGATAATTTTTCCCACATCCTTCATCGCCTGCCGATAGAAATAGGTGCATATTCATCAAAAAACCACTTTGGAATCACCTCTCCTTTCAAGGTACAGGTTAATTTTTATATTCCCATATTTGAAGGTCAGATAAATGCGGATTCCCTAGACAAATGGTTAAATATGTTAGAAGGTTATTTCTCTGTTCATAATTTTTCCAACAGGGAAAAGATCACGTTCACACTCCTTAAATATCTCCCCCTTGTGAAACATTGGTGGGAAATTTACTGGGATCAAAGTTCCACAAAGGAGTCTGGAATATATGGGGCCGATCCCACTTGGGATGTTTTTGTGGATGCAGTAAAGGAACAGTATTACCCTGTTGGAAACTATGAGGACCAGTACATGAGATGGACCACACTGTGGAAAGAGAGGGGGCAAGCAGTTCCAGAGTTCACAAATACCTTCCATACCTTGCGCACCAAGATGGGCATCAAAGACTCTGAATGACATTTGGTTCTGAAATACCGTGGGGCTCTACACAGATACATCCAAACTGAAATGGATTTTTTGGA
>ML801297.1:51647-65309 GCA_009831015.1 Picea engelmannii | reverse complement strand
TACTAAAGTTAAGTTGGGTTCCCAAGGCCTCTTGGAAACTAGTCCAAAATCGTCCAGTAAACATTGATCCTCGATCGGATATAATCCTCTGAGGCATGCCATGCAGCCTCACAACCTCGCTGATGAAAAATCTAGCTATGTCAAGTGCCTGATACATTGTATGCATGAGAATAAAATGAGCACTCTTCGTCAGAGTGTCGACTACCACAAAAATTGAGTCGTGTCTCCTTGCTGTCAGTGGCAATCTAACAATGAAATCCATCAAAATGACCTCCTATTTAGATTCCATAATAGCGTGTGGTTGTGGTAATCATGTCGGATGTTTATATCCAGCCTTCACCTACAGACATTCTAGACATCTTGCCATGTATTTGACTATGTCTGCCTTCATCCCTTCTAGAAGAATACGGGTTTAAGGTCTGCCCTCATCTTCGTGACTCCTGGGTGAGCCATGTACACTGCTCTTTGAGCCTCTTTTAGGATCAAAATCCTCAACTTGTCGTTGGGTGGTATGTAAATTCAAATTTTAAATCTCAATAATACGTCGTTGTCCAAAGTAAATCCTTCAAATTTTGGTACCATCATTGTGTTTTTTTCGACAAAATCCTTGACCTCTTTGTAAAATTTATCGTCACGCTGTAAAGTTAGAATCTTTTCACGTAGATTCGTCTAAAGAGGCATCACCAAAAATATGTGTGGTCTCTGACTCAACGCATCCACCACTCTTTTCACTATTCCTTTTATGTAAGTAATCTCAAAATTGTACTCGCCAAGCAATTCCGACCAACGTCATTGTCGCGCGTTCAAGTCGCTTTGCGTAAATATGTGTTGTAGTCCACAGTGGTCCATTTTTAGTTCAAATTTTTTTCCAATAAGGTAGTGCCTCCAAACTGTCAAGGCATAAACAATGGCTAACAACTCAAAATCGTGCATCACATAGTTATCCTCATTCTTTCTCAACTTTCTCAATATGTAAGCGATCACTCGACCGTCTTGCATCAAGACTCCACCTAAGCCTTCCTTGGATGCGTCAGTGAATACCAAGAAGTCTACGTCCATGTCAGGGGCCTTTAGTATCGGTGTTTTTTTCAATAAATCCTTGAGCCTCTGAAATGCTTCAACGCATTTCTCGATCCAAACAAACTTCTTGTTCTTCTTCTGCAATTTTGTCATCAGATTTGTTGTCTTTGAAAAACCCTCGACGAACAGTCGATATTATCCCACTAAACCCATGAAGCTACGCACTTCAGGGACATTTGTCAGCGCAGGCCATTCCATAATAGCTTCAAACTTTGTTGGATCCACAATGATACCTTCGTCGTAGATGACATTCCCTAAGTAATGAATCTTTGTTTGATAAAACAAACATTTAGACAATCTCCCATACAATTTGTTCTCTCGCAAACACTGTACTACCAAGTGCAAGTGTTCTTCATGATCCTCCATCGTCCGAGAGTAAATTGGCATATCATCAATGAATACTTGGACAAACTTGTCCAAGTAGTCGTGGAACACCCCGTTCATCAAACTCATAAATACCCATGGGGCGTTCGTCAGTACAAGCGGTAAAATAGTAAACTCGTAATGTCCAAACCTCATCTTAAAGGTGGTCTTAGGGAAATCATCCTCCTTGATCCCTAACTGGTGATACCCTAATCTCAATTCGATCTTTGAAAACACCATCGCTCCCTTCATATGATCAAACAACGCATCAATCATTGGAAACGGATATTGATTCTTGATCGTTGCCTTGTTCAATTGACAGTAGTCAATGCAGAGTCTCCACGACCCATCCTTCTTTTGTATGAACATAACAGGTGCAACCCACAGTGACACACTGGGACGTATAAGTCCCAGTTCCATCAACTCCTTCAATTGCATTTTCAACTCTTGTAGCTCCGGGGTCGACATCCGATAAGGCATTCTTATGATTGGTTCAGTCCCCGGTTTTAGGTCTATGGTAAATTACAACTCCCTTTCCAGTGAAATCCCAGGTAACTCCTCAGGGAAGACGTCCGCAAACTCTCTCACCACCGAAAGGTGTTCTATACCTTATGCTACTCCCTTCTCTTTTAACGCAAGGATCGAATAAAGATTGCATCCCTTGTGCATTCTCTTCTGTAGCTGCAAGGAAGAGATGAACCTTAGGGAAACTCCCTAGTTCCGACCTACAATCACGCATCTCTATTCCTCATCATCGACCAAGCTCAACTATTTCATCTTACAGTTGAGTATCGCCTCATGGGATTCCAACCAGTCCATACTGATCATGACATCATAAGATCCTAATATCATGATGTACAGGTTGTCCCTAGTGACAAAATCTCCCAGGTTAAGTCTACAGCCATAACCTTCCCACCAACCTTTTGTTTGGCTCTCGAATCCATTTCTACAAAGCTAACTCATCCTGTTCATCTACCTTTACCTTAAATTTATTTTAGTGCTGCACCAAAAATAAAACTTTCAGTAGCACCTGGATCTATCAAAATGTTAAGGGTCTGGTTAGTGATGGTACCTGACGTCTCGAGAACAGTTGACTGGTAATCTTCCTGGAGTTTATTCACCACTACATGGATCCGATGGGCCTTGCCCAAATCTCCCACGGTAGCAGGTTCGGATGATCCAAATGCTTTGGTCCTCTCCCAGAACCATTCCTCGAACAGTTCCCATGACACGTCTTCAACTGCCATGTTCAATTGCAACAGGAGCGTCTTCCATCATAGAAGATCCCTCCCATTCAGTTGAATGACCGCCCTGTGGACCTTCATGCTGGAGGTCGTAATCGTGAAGCGTGAAGCACATCGCCTTGCTCTCCAACCATGCCTTGATGGCTGAACCATCCACGACACTCATGGACTTGAGAACTCATCCTTCTTGAGTTCTCGGTGAAAGCTAACGGTACTGGCTGGGGTGCACTGTGGATCCTCAGGGGTATAGGCACCCTAGCCTTATCTCAATACAGATGGTGGATCAAGGCCTCTGACATTCCTTGAAAGGACCTTGTCAGACCATCGTCATCCATTACAGTAATCGAATCCATCCCAAGGACTTGTTCCTCCCCTTGTGGTTAGACTCTGAGGGCATGTACACTTCTGGAGGCATCGCACCTCCTTCCACGACACCACGCTATGAACCTCTGTGGAATCCTCTAATCACGATCATCGCCTGGACACGTTAAATTTTTTAATTAGTGCCAGGTTAATACTTAAGTGTTTACTACAGTGGAAAGCATGGTGATCCACAATCACAGGGTTGAACCCGCTCTGATACCATATGTAAATACCCCTTGTCGTTACGACTACATGCGATGCAAGAAAGTGTAATTTTTTTTATGTTTTAAGCAGGAAGGACACAACGACAACAGTTAAACAACATAACTTGACGATGAACACAATGCACGCAGACACAATGCACGCAAATTAGCTAACATACAATAATGACTCATCATACTAGCACATCATGCAACTAGATGAATCATGTGATAATCAATAGATAGATAAAAATGACTACCCTCCCAACATAAGCAAGACAATGCCTACAATATGAAGGACAACATCAACAAACCCGACACAACGGCTTCAACGAACAGTAACTAGAAACCTCTACGACACACAAAACCAAATGCATTAAGGAATTACAAAACCAAGTACCAACATCCATTACAACGAACAATATGCCCACATCGGGAAGCATAAGACTCCGACCAGGTTATCATTCACATCTATCCGCCAGGGCACACAATGATCCCCTCATCAGGAATCATGTCGTCTCAAGGTGATAGGCGTGATAGTAACCATGGCACAACATAACATATCCATACCTTTAACCCAATATAAATCCCTCGAGCTGGGAGACCAAATTGTTTTTCAATAAAAACACGAAGACTATACCCAAGCATCCAATCAACAAGTCGACAAGATGCAAGGTGACATCATTCAAAATTAAAATGCACAACTAACCGAAGAATTTATTGTTTCCTACAAGATAAACATGTGTGGTGTAACAACCATGACCAACCCCCATTTACTATTTGACTTAAGGCACAAGGCGCAAGTAGCCAACTAACTATTAAACTATTAAGTGTTTTAGCTAATAAAACTTAATAACCCTCAACCATTAATCTTGCGCAAGCTATTAAACTATTTCACCAATAAGCCATAAACCATTAACTATTAATCATTATGTCTAAGTGCGAGTGAGTGAACTATTATCATTGCAATCAATCAAGTAATCTATTACCAAAGAAATTAATCCATTAATCTATTACCATAGCAACATTTATTCTATTGTGGCTGAAGTTAAAAAGACTGATATGTAAGACGAATAAATGAATAATTGTTATAAAAAGAACAATTAATCTATTGTTTTCATAAGTCATAAGTCATATATATAAAACCATTGACATATAAAAACAATTAATCTAATTGTAGTAAGGATCACGACCATCATTGAACCATATCTTTTTAAAAACTGAGATCGCTATTTAACAATGATTCACTGTCTAGCAATTCTATCTAACTAATATACTATCTAACCAATTTCTATATAATAATAAATTTGTTGCCTAACAATGGCATGGTTGTCCCACAATAATTAGTTGTCTATTAAATAGTATCGTTGTCTATTAAATATTCGCCTGGTGTCTATTAAATAGTATCGATGTCTATAGATGTCTATGCCAACAGTATCACTGTCTATTATACATTCGCCAAGAAAAACGTGGTGTGAATGTTGTCTATAAAACGAGAATCGTAGAGTAAAATTTTGGGGAGGACGTAGAGATTTGCATAAAGGAAACACAGAGATCAAAGGTCCATCAATTAGAGACGAATCAATCAAAACACAGAGATACTCATTCACAAGAAGGCGCAAAGACTAATCATCCGGCATTGATTCAATAAAAAATGCAATGATACTCATTCACAAGAAGGTGCAAAGATTAGAGATTAATCATAAGAGAAAAATGCAGAGATAAGTAAGGGATAGATAGCTGGTCGAAAATTTATCCTTCACTTATTATCCATGCACAAGAAAGAAGGGAATTTAAATCTTAGTCTTAAACACCAGAGTGAAGACAGTCGATTGGGTTCCTGGCCGTCTGCTCAGGCACAGACTAATAACTTAAAGGATAAGGGATAGAAAATAAAAACACAAATTTTCTCCGTATTAAATCGATAAAACCAAACGTAGAGAATTCATTGCAATCATAGTTTGGCTTCTCCATGGGAAATCAATTCAAAATACAATGATCATAAGGCTGGGATGACTTTAAGTTCTTTGATCATAAAACGTTGGGCTCATCAAGACAATTTACTGAAAGATAAAAGTGAAATCTATGGATAGTGTTATGTTGATTAAACATAAACTTTAACACAGTAGAAGTACATTATTGAAGGCGCGGGAACAATATTTAAACTACCCTTCAATACAAATATACACATGCGTATCGTAGCCAAATGTGAAATCTCTGAAGTCGTTGTCCCACGCGCGCTCCGTCCAGCTCCCACTTTTTGATTGATGTGACCTCACCGGTATCTCCCAGCCAACACTAGGGGTACTCTTCTTCCCCCTGATCCCCGCAAGATGCAAAGGGGCAACGCACACAAAAACATAGAATTCTAGCACCCAGCTCGCCTCACAAGGTTGAGCTACCACTTGTTACCTGAGCTGGGTATCCCAACTCCCACAAGAGAAAGTTCAGGAAAGATAAAATTTCAGCAATGTAACGTTACGTAAAAAGATGTCCTCCATAATCCTCCTCCACCATCTCTTTTATAGAGTTTTCAAGTAATTAGTTTCCCAAAATCTCATTAAATTCCTTTTTCATTTAATTAATTTTGAAAAGCCTCCCCCGTACACATGTCGCCTGATCCCCTAGTTGCACCAGAAAATCAATTTTATTAATTAATTAAATGTTCCTATTTCCCTCATCCACCTAAGAGAATTCCTAAAAATGCTCCTCGGTGTCCCAAAATTCCCTTACACTTATTAAATGACTTACGCCTTACTTAATTCCTAGTTGAGTTCATAATTAGAAAGTTCCAAAGGCAAGATTCCTTACTAAGTTATACATTCAGCTTTTTCTTTGCGTTTCCCCTTTTCTTTAAGTTTCCCTTTTTCTTTAAGTTTCCTATTTCTTTTAAGTTTCCCCCTTTTTCCTTTTTAACTCAAAAAATCAATTTAGCAAGTGTAGATAAAACAACCATTTAACCATTTTCCTTTTTAATTAAAAATTAATTTAGCAAGTGTAGATAAAAACAACCATTTACCCTCTTTTCTTTTTAACTAAAATTTAAATTAGCAAATGTAGATAAAAACAACCATTACCCATTTTTAAAAATTTAATCCTCCATTATAATTTTGACTTTAATAAACAAGTTTGAATTGCTTACCCCCCTTCTTGTTACAGGTTTATTTATTATTATTATTTTTGACCACATGTTCTACTTAGACCTAGGTTTTAATTTCACTAGGTTGGGAGACATTTTTATTAGGAAAAATTGTTTTTAAACCTTACTTATCACATCATTCATTTTAAGGTCGACTAGGTTTATTCACTTACCATTTAAAATCGTGACGTGCCCTTCAAGACGCACTACGTGCTCCAAGGGTGCCACTCGCCTCTTTCTGTTTTCCTTGCACGACATGCCCTTCAAGACACACTACATGCTCCAAGGGTGCCACTCACATCTTTCTATTTTCCTTGCACAACATTCCCTTCAAGACACACTGCGTCCTCCAAGGGTGCCACTCACCTCTTGACTGAATTTGGTAGACATCAAACCCTTGGAGTCAATACTCCTCCAGGTGATCTTGTGAGAGACTAAGGACCTCTAAGGAATAAGGTCCCTACCTTATTACGCACCCCCTAGAATCATCGTGAGCGACTGTCACAGTCTGCCCTCACGACATCATGGTTATTCTCGAACTAGGTTATCGTTAACCTATAGTTCGAACCACAACGAGAGTGCTAGTAGTCTGTGGTAGGGTTGTTTCCACACCTCTCCCTCAATGTATCTGGTTTTCGTGCGTGACCCCTCTACTCCAAATGTGAGTTTGGTCTGCAAGATATCGTTAGCCTGCATCCATCAACGAATAATGTCAGAAATAATAATCAATCTTCATAACATCTAATCATATGTACATATGTCACATCAACAACATTCAAACCCAACAGTCCACTCCCTGACTCGATCTAGAGTCCAAGGGATTTCATCAATGCCTCAACATCCTCAATGTCCAAAGTCTTGCACACTCAGGAGAACGCAGTCAATAGCACCTATCTATGTAAATACAACAAAATAACACATCATCAAATCCATAATATCTCATAATCATTATCAAAACGACCAACAATATAATAACCTAGATCACTTGCACGCAAGTGTCCTCAAGAATAAGTTCACTCAATGCGTGCAAGAGCGGGATGTTACATACACCCCCTCTTGGTTTAAATTTAGTCCCGAAGTTTCACAGTATGTAAGTGACGAAATAAAGTGTATCACAGTATCATAAGTCTATCTATCAAGCAAAAATGGAAATTGATGGCACATATCATATACGTCATCCCAAGTCATTGAGTGCGGACTATAGTTGTCCCATTGGACCTTGACCTGATCTATTGTTCGACGTCATAGAGAGAGGAGGAGTAGATAGGTTGGGAGGTGAGTGGAGGTGAGTGGAGGACAGGTGATGCGGTGTCATATACGCATGTGATTGCAAAAGTTGTCAAGGGTGGTTTGGGTCCAAGCCGCTTCGGCCCCCACAATCCACAACAAGTTTCCACATACCCTTCCAACAATACCATAGTTCCAATTGCGGGACCTCTTTGGAAAATTAACATTTGAGCAGTTTACGTCCCCACAATGGAGTGTGGTTGTCGATCTGATTGTGATCTCTGATCCGGGTGATATTTACCTACTGCAAGGATCAACGGTTCTTGTTTATTTGAGATCAACGGTCGAGATTCACTTCGGGAATTTGGGCTTTAGGAGTTTTCCAATGTCGTGCTTGGAAATATCCAGGAGTACTAAGTCTCTAAAGTGAATGATCTGCCTCCATGTGTCCTTGTTAATGAATGATCTAGATTCACTTCGGGACTTCAGGAGTCCTTTACTTACTCATCTCTCCTCATTTCCTCCCAGAATCACGTGGCTGCAAAGTGACATGGTGGCCTGATGTCATATATCCGAAGAGGGAGATCTGTCACCATGTGCCCTTGATGATGGATGGTCCAGATTCACTTTGGTAGTTCGGGCTTCGAGAGTTTTGAATTTTGTTCTTGGAAATCTCCCGGAGGAAAATCGTCAAAGTGAGTGATTTGCCTCCATGTGTCCTTGTTGATGGATGGTTCATATTGACTTCGGGACTTTGGGTGTTCGGGCTTCGAGAGTTTATGAATTTTTCTCTTGATGTTAAACAACGCACGATTTCGACACTCCGAATACACGAAAACCATCGATCTGATTGGCCTGATGGATCACCACCTTTGAAAGTTAACCTATCTATTCCCACAATCAAAGTCTGAAATTGATTTCTCTGGATTGTTGCATTTTTCCACAGGTATTTCTTGTTCATACAGAAAAGGCTTGGTTGACCTGCGGTGAGCTCAATCAATGGAAAACATGATGACAATGATTCTGAACCAAATACTACATGTAATTATCCTTAAATAAACAATAGAAACAGAAATGTGCAAAGACTCAACCAAGAAAGAAACGAATAAGAACCAAATCACTCAGTAATGGGAAACTGACTTAATGAACCTAAAAAGGACAAATTTGATGAAGGCATAGGGAAAGAAGAGAGGAGAGGCAGGGGTGCATACCTAGGTTACAACAATGAGGATGTCATCCAAATATACCACCACAAAAGAGTTAGTGAAAGGTCTCAATACATCATCCATCAACCTCATGAATGTGGTTGGTGCATTTGTTAAGCCAAAGGGCATGACCAACCATTCGAAGAGACCTTATTTAGATTTGAAAGTTATCTTCCATAAATTAGTTGGTTTCATGGGAACCTGGTGGTAGCCATACTTTAGATCAATCTTGATGAAGAACTTTTCCCCCCTTGAGTTGGTCAAGAAGGTCATCAATTATGGGAATTGGGTACCGGTTCCATTCTGTGATTTTGTTTAATGCTCTGTAATCAATGCAGAGTCACCAGGTCTCGTCCTTCTTATGCACTAGTAAAATCGAGCTTCCACAAGGGGGGGAGATGGGTCTGATGTGCCCTTTTATAGAAGCTCTTGGATCTGACACTTGATTTCTTCATTTTCCATTAGCAAGCGACGATAGATTGGTCCTTTAGGAAAAGGTGCACTAGGGGGTTATATCATTGGATGCTTGACTTGGCAGTGCGTCGGTACCTCGATGGGTGAGGAGAATATGTACATGTAATCTTCCACGATCCCATCCACTTGATTTTGCTGCAAAGAGAGGCTTTGTGTAGAGGCTACAGATGTGGAAACAACCTTTTGTTTACTGTGAGAACAGATCACAAAGAAGATGAACTTCCCGGTCTATGAAATGACCTTATTTCATTTCTTAGCAGAGATTAAAGAAATAGCGATAGGCGGTGCTACCTATGGTATCCTATACAATTGTCTACCCAAAGTAATAATAACACTACAAGGTCTAGACTCATACACAACATGACGCTTCCACAAATATGGTTGTCCTAAAATAACATCACAAACTTCAAGGGGATCAATATCACACAATACCTCTTCTTTTAAAGTCTTAATGTCGTAGGGCAGACGACATTGTTGGATGACATGGATATATATTCCTTGGTGAAGATAGCATATGGTGTAGGGTTGCAGGTGCAATGTCATTGGTAGGTTCAGCCACTTGACGACCTCTACTGAGATCAGGTTCTTATAACTACCGCTATCGACAATGAAATGAAGAGAAGCCCACTTTACCCACATCTGTGAGTGAAAGAGGTGTTCCCCTTCCTCTAGTTCTTCTGGTTAACTTGGCTAGACTTTGGTGATAGCGATAGTGGACCTGGGTTCAACATCGATAATTCGCTTCACTCCTTCTAGATTTTATTCGAATTCAAAATCGGCCTCTGACTTAGAATCCTTCATCTCGGCCATGAGTGACTGCTTGGAGAGACATTCTTTTGTGTTGTGCCAAGGGATTTCATGGTATTCACACCATTTTCCCATGTCCTTATTTGTCTTATCATTTCCCTTCTTATGTTGCAGCTTGGAGTAGTTGTCCTGAGAGTGGCCATATTTTCTTTGTCCCTTATTGTGTGGGTTGGGGCCACCTTTTCTCTGCTTCGGCTGTGAGGAGTTTGTAGATCCAAACTCTCGCCTATTCTTCTTAAATTTATGCTCGATCTTGACATCATATCTATAAGTCATACCCAATGAGGCAATGTCCAGATAATCCATTTATGTTTGAATGTATCTATGCAAACAGTCACAGTATTTGAGCAAGAGATGTCACTCAGAGTCTTTGATACCCAATTTGGTGTGCAGGGGATGGAAAATATTGGTGAAATCTGGTACTGTCTGATCCCTTTCCTGACGCAGGGTGGTCCATCTGGTGTACTAGTCCTCGTAGCTTCCAATAGAGTAGTATTGTTCTTTAATAACATCCTAGAAGGAATCCCATGTAGGGGAAACCACAAATATTGCATATTCCTCTATGGCCCTTTGATCAGAGTAAGTATCCCACCGGTCCTTAACATGGGGGATGACCTTGAGGAGTGAAAAAATAATCTTTTCCCTATCAGAAAAATTGTGAACTGAAAAATACCCTTTGAGCAGATTCAACTATTTATCTACAACATCCAGAGGACTTTTTAATATTACTCATGAATTCCATAACCCTAGATATCCAAAAACCTAGCCCTAAGAGGTGAAACACAAAAATTCATTTGCACCCCTATGGGTAAGTTGTTACCTCAACTCCTTGGGGTCATAAATTTTTCATACAACCTTCTTTTTCGGCGCATGATAGCCCGTTGGAAAGGTTTTTTTGAGAACTACACATTACGTCATCAAACTCTAACTCTGTCTATAGTTTGACTGTAGCAAGCCAAAAAAAAACTATTTAGGGCCCCAAAACGGCCCTAGAAGCACAAAAAGATGTGTTGACATGAAAACATCCAAAATAATCCATTTGGATTATGTGGGAGGCCACTGGTCTTCTCCTGGAAGATGTGTAGGGATTTAGACAACCCTGGAAGTGTAGAACCCACAATTACAAAGAAGTATAGAAGAACGTGTTGAACTAAAAATTGTTAAGAGTCAGTTGGAATAGGTGGGTGGCCAACAATATCCACCTAGATCAATAAGAGAATGGGAATACTCCCCTAACCCTAGTGCACCTATCCGTGTGGTTAGATTCTCAGTTTGACAAAGTTTTGTAAACCACAATTGGTGTTGCAACTGTTGCAACTGCATAAACCCTAAAAGGTGATGTCATCCACTTTGCTGAAGGACGTTGGGAAAAGTGATACCACTAGGTAACTCACCATAAGAGGGTGCACATATCCCTTGGAGTAGAATTCCAAAATTCAAACTTTGAAAAAATAGGGTTTCCTCATACACCCTAGTCTTGGCAGTTGCAGAATTGAAGTTGGAACTGGTCATATTGGCATAACACTCTCAGGTAAGTACAAAACATTTATTTGAAAAGTTTTATCTCTTTCTTGTATTTTCCAATCACAATATAGAACCTAGTACCAAGCTTGATTAGAATCTTGAAGGCCCTGACAATTTCTGAGCATGGAAGTATAGAATAATGATCATTCTAGAAGAGAATGATTTGGAAGATTTTGTAAAATAAGAAGTCCCAAAACTTGATGAAGATGAGGCCAAAGAAAAGTACAATAAGAAGACTCAGGTGAAGAATATGTATTGCAACATCTAGTTGTATTTTGATATGTTGAATTTATGACTATCATACTAACCATTGGTCAAAATTAAAGTCAAAGTATTAGGTTGATTAAAGTTGAGATTTTCGAGTTTACTTGCATTCCTTAACTCAGATTTCTATCAAGAAATCATATTGTCTTAGTATAGGGGACAGGTTGAAGAGAATACTTGTCATCTTAAGTGAAGGAGACTCAGAAGAAAAGAAACAACACTAATTCTTGAGGACAAGACTCCAGGTTCCAGGTTTGATTGATTAAATTGATAAGATTCAAATTTGCACATATCAAGTTTGATAAATTCTACACTACAAGTAAACACTATAGTTGTGATAGAAATCTTTGAAAAATTATATTATTGTTAGATACAATGAATACTTGGTATCATGTGAACACTATTGATATAAATGCTTATTGTAACTAACATCTCCTCTAGGAGAAACTTCTTGTTTTGTTTCCAGGTTACCATGGAGGAATGATTGATCACAACAGTATAAGATTGTTGTCCTCATTTCTTATTATTGTATTTATTATTTTTTGTTCTTGTTCCAGGAAGGTCACAAGCGATATATCTGAAGGAGACAATGTGATGATTGTTCTCGCTATTGTTTTTATTATTATTATAAAGAGTATTATTCTTGTCTCTGTTTCTCCTGTTTCGGGAAGGTCACAGGTGATAACCCTAAAGGGAGCTATAGTGACGGTTGCAGGAGGAAACATATTAGATAGTATCTAGTTTGAGACATGGAGGAGACTATCCAAATAAGAAGTTGTATACACGACCCTATACATCCATGTACCAAAGAAGAAGAAGATTTTGTAGAGCTAGAAGGGCCTACCCAAAATCATTGCAATAACCAAGAAGAGACCAGTGTGGTCCCATGTCACTTTGCAGGATGCAAAGATATATGGCATTGATGAGCCATATCAGAGGGAGAATATGGCTTCGAAGATTATATAGAATCAGAGGGATTCAAGCTTCAGAGGGAGCATGGAGACTCAGAGTGAGCTTGATCTCAGAGAGGATCATATGGGAAAAAGAGATGTCTTACAGGACTGACAGAAAAATTCCATGAGTTGAGAAGACTATATATTAGCTTCAGAGACTTCTAGGAGATGTGAAATATGCTAGGAAGATTCCCTTGTTTCAGTGAAAGAGGAGGAATCCAGCCAGAAGGAATAGGATATGGATTTTTCCTTGAGACTAGAAGGGAAGTCAATGGTGACTTCCAATATTGATCTACTAGATCAAGCATGTTGCAGATAACAGTCTAAAGATCTACAAAGCTTGACTTGTGTCCAGAATATTCTCCCAGCAAGAGGGAGAATATTATGATGAGATACTTGCTCTAGTAATCATAATAATTGTACATAGAGAAACCATAGGATACATGAGAAGGAGTCTCATGTCTGCAGATTAAAGAAATCTTTGTACGGTCTTAAGAAGACACCCAGGGAAAGATATGTCAAATAGAAAGTTTACTAAAGAGCTTGGGTTTCACCAAGAGTACAATAGATTCCAACCTTTACTTCAACGTTGTGGATGGTGAAACTATGATATTTCTACTATACGTTGATGATCTATTTCTGATAGGAAACGAAAAATCTCATCGTTGAGATTAAGAGGAACCTTGCTGCAAAATTCAAGATGAAGGACCTATGCATGATGCATTACTTCTTAGGTCTGGAGGTATGGCAGAGACCGGATGAGATTTTCCTTAATCAAGGAAAATATGAAATGGATATCTTGAAGAGGTTCGGGATGTT
>ML801297.1:38018-50199 GCA_009831015.1 Picea engelmannii | reverse complement strand
TATTTGACCAAGACAAAACACTAAAGAATATTATTATATTATATTCGTTAATTCGGCCCTATTGCGACTTAGTAAAATTCATCCCTATTGTGCCTTGAAAAGTAAAATGTAAAATAGAAAGACAAAGTGTCAAGTAGGCCCAAAACTAATTTTAGGCTAGCCAACTAATATTTATAACCGAGGGAAGTGCCTCATTTGAACACACACAACACTAGCTCTATAGCTAAGAGGATAAGTGTGCAAGTCTTAGAGGGAGACACTACTGCAACTAGGAAGTGACATTGTGGAGGATATTGGTCTATTTCTCATGTATATCTTGGTTATGTGGTGCACTGCTCTTCCCTAGTCAAGGGTATGAGAAGGATCTTCTGCTTTGTTAGTTTTCTCTTGAAGAGAGGCATTGTTCTTGGTTGTTGAATCTATATTGAGGAAGTTTTTTGGGTTTTTCCCCTAAAGTGTTTTCCCAGGGAAAATATTGTGTATGTTTTGGATGTTATTCTTTCATTGATCCTTTATATGCAGTTATTTTTCTAATCATTTAAAAGTAAAACAACACTAATCTAGTTAACTATTTGAGACTAAAATTCAACATTTTCCATATTTATGCTTCAATTTTTTCCTTTACTTGTTATTTCTATAGCATCGGTTCTACAAAAGGTGTGCATACAATTGAAACTTTTAGATACACTTCAATTTCTAGGTCTGTATCATTTCTTTTGAATTCTAGAAATTATGCACATTGTCAATTTGTTTCTAATTCAAGCTATAGGTCCTTCTTCTTCTCAATTCCCAAAGAACCTTGAAGAACGCTTCCAAATTATAAGTCTTCAAACTCATTCTCCTCTTAATTATATTTCTAGTAAATATATGCATGCCTCAATATGGGTTTTGAGATTAAATTTATGGCTCTATGAAATCAACAATTTTTCCACTTTTCTACACTTATCTCACTAGTGCAATCAAGCTCAGAGGCCAACTTGTACCACATGTAGACGAGAATTTAATGAGAACTAAGAAATGTTTTATATCAAGTGTAGATAGTATTCATTATTTTGAGCAGACAAAAACCTGCATACTTGTGATATGATGCTCCAATAAAAAATTTCAGCAATTTGGAATTGTCAGCTTTGTCTTTTTTTCACTTTTTCCAAACTTTGAATTTATATTTGAAACTGCTATCTTCCAAATGGAGAAAAACTAGAAAATATCTAGTGGGAAAAAATTGTCTAAATTAATGAGGAAATCAAATGTCGAGTAAGAAAATTTTTCTAGTTTGGTGATATGGTGTCCCTTTTCCTCCAAGGTTCCCAAAAATCCCTGAAAAGTATCTTGGAATAGTAGATGTTGGCCTATTTTTGCATCTTCGTTCCAAACCCCTTGGAATTTGGCCAAAATATCCATTAGGTATCATATTTTCTACCCCTATTCATTGTTGTTCAAATTTTATCAACAACAAGGCCTCTTTCACCAAGTACCATCGTGTTCTTTAAAAAACACTAATATACAATTTCTAGAGTTGTGAAGCAGAATTGGAAAATGTCCCTCACTAGAACTTTTATGGTCCTCCTCACTATAGACCTACCCCTGAAATTTCACCTAGTTCAAAGTTAATCTGCTCCTTAACAAAGTATTTTCATTCTAAAATATCCAACGGTGAATATGCTTCACGATCGATGATCCTGATTCATTTCGACCCAGAAGATGCTTGACGGATAATAAGGAGACTTGGCCCAAAATTGAATCTCGGGACATGTGTGATCCACAAAATTTTGGAACAATGTAAATATGGTTTTGAATATTTCTTTTGTAGCTCCAAAATCGCTTTGAAATACTACCCATCCCCATGGCGCTTGCCTCATGCCTACCACCCACACAAATTGACTCCATGTAGCACCACATGGGACCTCTAAATCATCCTTCACATCCACGTCATTTGTACAGTCCACATCATTTTACCATTAGTCGTTAGAATTGGAAAATATTCACCAATTTCACAACGAGTTTTTCCAATTTCCTCCACATAGATGGCATGAATTTTCCAACATTAGCTTCTCTGGATGAATTCAATCATGTACTCGGAAAATTCAACACTACTTCAACCATTAATCTTTGGATTTCATCCAAAATTTGGGATTTTTCTCCCAATTCAAAATTCCCCCTATTTTACATAGGCCAAAATCTTTAACTAAGATTCTATAAAATTGGTGCCTCCATATTGTCATATAAATTCCGTTTCATACCATATGGGAAAATTCACCCTATGATTTTTTTCAATTACATCTCTAAATAATTTTTCAACACAAACATTTTATCAAAATATGGTATGCAATTGCAGTCTTTTCCCAATCTCCATTGAGAGAGTTTGTCAAAATGTTTACAAGCAACTTGTAACTTCTTCCTCTGCAAGCTAGTTTCTAGCCCATACATTCCCATTGTTGTAACATTGGCTCTATTACCACTTTGTAACATTCCCAATACCCTATTTTCACCATGGAGGATACGAGGTACCTTTCAAATTCACAAATTTTCCATTTATGTACTTTGATACCAATATTTTATTTCCCTCCTATGGATTTATGAATGCACACAATACAAGAAGTAGTTTTATACATCTATAAGTAAACATTAACTATTACATATGCATATAATTCTCATGTAAACATAAAATTCATCTAATAATATCATAAACATCATTAAAATTCATCATAAACCCTTATCTTTTGGAACTAAAAACCATATGGCTATAGGCGAAGGGCATTCTGCCCAACCATAGGCTCTTTGTTTCTTATACTCTTTCTATGACAAGGCCATCCCTGAGTTGAGGCTATGAGTCAAAAAGGAAAAATTTATCCTATGGATATATTTAGTCCTCTCACACAACCTAATTTCCCAACAAAAACATAGTATGCTAAGTCCTACAACAATTTCAATCCACCAGCTCTCTTTCCCCTCAACCTATACAACCCAAGGGAATGGGATATCCTGAGGACTCCAACATAGGTTGGCCAGGGAATGTCTCAACTTGGGACTCCAATAATTCTCAAATGTAATGGATTTTTTCTTAATGGAAATATTTTCCCCATGCACATGGACACAATTTCCACACGGAATTCATAATAGCCATAATCATTCTATCATAGGTTATAGTTTTGAACCTAGACTCTCAGGAAACCTGTGGGAAGAATAATGGAAAAATATCCCCCAACAACCAAAAGGCATAGATTATATTTACATGCTTACAACTTGCCACTTGGAAATTAATCCCATGGTCTTAAATGATAAAATATAAGTTAAAGGACTTACGATAAAATGAGATAAGCCTTCGGGCTAAATAATAAAATATTATTATTTACTTTATCCCCCTTGAGCCTCTAAGCCCCATTTCATTCATCTCATGAAATCATAGGCCCCCATGTTCCTGTAGTTCTCCACATATATTCGGTGATGTAATTTTATTATTAATGTATATATTTTACATATTTACATCATTTGGCTCATGGCCATTCATCATATACACAAATATACATTGAAAATATGGTGATCAAAACTAGGGTGTTACACTTGGGTTGGAATTTAATGATCATCCAAGCCCATATCCATTGGGATGGGTAAATAAAGATATCGGGCTCAAGGTCACTAAATAGTGTAATATCAAGTGTATATTTTATTGATGAAGTGGAGGTATATGTAGTATCCCTTGATGTGTGTGGTGTAGTTCAGAATCCCCTACCTGTTTATAAAGGACATAATAGTCACGAGGAGAGAAAAATAGTATTGTCGAATCAAGGATGGGAATTATTTCATTGTTAATGCACACAAAGGTAAATTGAAGATATATTTAGTAAGTGATAACCAAGCTAAAAATTTGATTAGTTCTAGTAGAAAGTTTGTATTGTTTTTCTTAAGAGAGAATCAACCAGTGGAGGAATTGGTAAGAGTAAAGGCATGTCTGGAGGGATGTACCAAAGAGAAAAAATAATAGTTGGAGGAATTTTTTATACATATAGAGTGTTCCAAGATACTAAAGGGTTACCACATAAGAGGGAAGTGAAKCATGAGATGTAGTTGTTGTCTAACTCTCCATTAACAAATATTGGGTTGTATAGATATTTTGTTATGGAAACAGATGAAGTGAAGAAATAGTTGCAACAACTACTAGAGCATGGATTAATTCAACCAATCACCTCACCTTGTGGGTCACCTATCATCATAGTACCCAAGAAGGATGGGACTTGGTGAATGTGCATCGACTACACGGATTTGAAAAATATCACACTGAAGAATTGGTACCCTTTTCCTAGGATCAATGATTTGTTAGATTAGTTGCATCATGCCAAGTAGTTCACCAAGTTGGATTTCAAACCAAGATACTACGAAGTACACGTTAAAGAAGAAGACACTTGGAAAACCACCTTTAAGACAAAGCAAGGTCTATATGAATGATTGGTTATTCCTTTTGGTTTATGTAATGCACCAACAACATTTATGTGATTGATGAATGATGCATTGTGTCCCTATTTAGATTCATCTGTAATAGTGTATTTGGATGACATATCAGTTTATAGTTGCTACCTAGAAAGAGAACATCTCACATCTCATGTAGGTGTTAGAGACTCTGAAAAAGAATCAATTGTTGGCTAACCTAAAGAAATATGAGTTTTGTTAGAAATCATTGGTGTATTTAGAGTACATGATTGGTGGAGGGAAATTTAAGATAGATGATGTGAACATGGAGGACATCCTTAAGTTCCTAGTTCCTACTAATGTCATTGAATTTAGGAGCTTTGTTGGGGTAGTGTAGTAGATATGGAATTTCATACCAACCTTTTCAATGGTAGTTGCACCACTCTATTCCATAAAAACCAGTGGCAAGAGTTTCCAGTGGGGAAAGAATCAATAGAAATTTTTCAATGAGATGAAATGGAAGATCACTCAAGCACCAGTTCTTGCATTATCTAACTTCCAAAATCCTTCCAAAGTGGAGATAGATGAAACTAGATATGTTATGAGAGAAGTCTTGATGAAAGGAGGTAAGATAGTATGTTATCATTCTAAAATGCTTCATAGGAGATTCCTATACTACCGTACATATGATAAAGAACTCTATTCCATGGTTCAAGTTGTTAATAAGTGGAAGAACTATCTGATGGGAAAGGAAACCATTATCCATACTGCTCACCAACCACTGCAATATTTACAAGTCCAAATTAAGCTTCAAAAAAATAGACATTATAAGTGGATGGATGATCTGGATTTATAAATGGAACAAAATTAAATACAGATGTATAGCAACGAAATACACAAAGATATAGTAAAACTTGAATTCTATTAATAAAGTGAACTTGTTGAAACTATAAAAATGGAGACTGAAACAAAATTACTTGAATAATGGAAACTTATCTATGAGAAGATATGTGATGGCTACACTCATTCGCAAGAAGATCAGTACAATGAGGCTCCAAAGGAATTTTTAACATAAAACATAAATGAGGAAACCATAAACAACCAGAACCCTAACCCTAGGAGATGAAACGCCAAAAGGTTTGTGGGCCCCAATGGGGGTAGTTGATACGTCAACTTACTAACGGCATAACTTTTTCATATGATCTCCATTTGGGGAGCTCGATATACCGTTGGAAAGCTATAGTCGAGGAATACATATTCTGATCGGACTAGCATCTTCCTTTAAATACATGCTAGGCACCATGAAGCCCAAAATATGTAAAAAAACTGCCAAAATGGAAACTGATCTTTGAGATAGTGGAATAGGTGGGTGGACACTGATATCCACCTAGATCAGTCTCCCCCCCTTAGGAATAAATGGTCTCCAATGTGTTGAGCACCCCCATCATATGGGGAAACTACTGTTGAAATTGGCCCCATGTGAGCCACTTTCCTTGGTGCAGGAGATGCCTTGCTCTAACAACTTGATAAAGTTGGATCCTTCATTGGCGAGTGCCCTTAATTTGAGTGTCCCTAATCTGATCAATGGATGAATGTTCCATTCATTCAGGTTTGAGATATGTCTATGTCAAGTTCTCTACGATCTCCAATGTGTCCAATAATGGTGGGAAGTATGGTCGAAGGAGGTCCACATTGAACACTGGGTGCAGGCCAAGGAAGGGAGGAATAATTAGCTCAAAAGCATTGTCACCCAAAACCTTGGTGATGGTGTAAGGTCCATAGAGAAGTGGAAAAATATTTTGATGGGGTCCTGTAAGGCGATGTTTCTGTAAATGCAGCCAAACCTTGTCTCCCACCTGAAACTTGTTCGGCACCCAGTGTTGATCATGGCGTTGTTTGTACTTATCATTGGATTTTTGTAAAATATCATGGACCTGTTGTCGAATGTGTTGAATTTGTTCAATAAACATGGTGGCTTTGTCGGCCTCATATTGAGAATGGGATGATTATGCCTGCATGGATGCAAGGGGCAACGCGACATCAATGGGACCCAATGGTTGAAATCCTAACTCCACCTGGAAGGGGTTGTGGTTGGTCGAGCTATGAAAGGCTATGTTGTAGCTATGTTGAACATAGGGGAGACTCGCATCCCACGTGCAAGGATGTTTTAAGTTTTACATGTGCAAGATATGCACGATCATTATGTTGATGACCTTTGTCTAGCCATCAGTTTGGGGGTGGAAGGAGGTGGATTTGGTGAGCTTGGTGTCCAACCCTAACCAGAGGCTAAACTAGAATGTGCTTAGAAACATGTTGCCCCTATATGATATGATGGTTTGTGGTATCCTGAAGTGTACCCACACATGTTCGAAGAATATCTTGGCAATGGCTTCCACTGTGATATTGTTCTTCCAGGCTATTAGAATGGCCATCTTAGAAAACCGATCAACCACAAAAAAAACTAGTCATTTCCTTGCTTGGTTGAAGGAAGGTCGAACATGTAATCCATAAAGATGGATTCCCATGGCCTGTCGGGAGTAGGAAGAGGGGTGTACATGCCTTGCTTCTTAGTGGTTGGTTTGGAAATGGTGGAGGAAGTGCAGGACCTAATATACTTTCTGACATCCTAGTGTAATTTCGGCCAATATAAATGCTTTTGTAGTACTCTCGCAGTCTTTTCCATGCCAAAATGTCCTACCATCAGACTGTAGTGAGATTCCCAAATTAGCTTTGCATGTTCTCTTGAAGTAACATAGAGGTGGCCCAGATGGTGTAACAGTCTGTCTTGAAGATGAAAGGAAATGACATTCGCACATGTTCCCAACATCTGGTAAGTGGTAGTGAAGTCAGGATCGCTCTTGTAGAGTTGGGGCCACTCATATGCCTCATGGCCATAGGAGTGGAGCATCGTGGTTAAGGTTGAAAATAGAGGTCGACTGAGGAAGTCAACGATGTGATTGGTGATCTATGTCTTATATTTTATGTTGATATGGAATTGCTGTGTAATTTCCCCACTTTGGGACATCATCACAGTGCAGAGGTTTATGATGACCAAAGTAGCCAGATGGATGTTATAGCGAGTATAGGGGTTATTGAGAGGCATTGTGGGGTCCATCTTGCATTGCTCATCCTATTTCATCATTATAAGCTATTCCACATAGATTGGTTTTGGTTCCATGGCATTCCGACGATTTCCATGGTTTTGAGTATTTTTTGCTATAAATCAATTAAATTCACTGAAGAGGTCATTTTGGGCACATTACTTGGAGGAACCTCTCATTGTAATAGATCATTGGAATCGGGAGAAGAAACACTACAGGATGGGATGATGAGAAGCGACTTTTAGTGGCCAAGAAAGCCACAAGGAGAGATAAAGTGATTTTCAAAGGTAAAAAGGTTAATTAATTAATTAAAGTGATTTAATTAATTAATTAAATATTAATAAAATGAAAGTCACTTTGGAGGGACAAGGTGAGGAAAAAGTATAAAGGAAAGGAAAGGGCCTCTACTCATTCACTCATGTATGATCATATTTTGATATCTAGCTTCTAGCTAGTGCCAACATTGGGGGTTTTGAGGGTTTTGACTTAACAAACCCTAGAGGACGATTCGGTGGTGAAAGATTCCACCTAGCTTGTCCCAAGCTTGGTATCAGAGATGAAATACTCTCCCACGCCATTCTAGTTCGGTTCTACATCAGTGCAGGAGGGTTCTACACTAGCCATAGGCACAGGAAGGAAGAGGGGTGCACCATTCTTGAGGGAAGGTTCGTTGTAGGAGTTTGAGAGAACTCTTGGACATTTGAGCATTTGGGTTTTACTTGCATGTCCTTATCCGTTATTTCTAGTGCCTCTTGAGAGAGATTTATAGTTCATATTATTTCCTAGAGAAATGGGACGAATTGGAGAGAAGGAGGGCATTTTTGAGATTCAGATCTACTCAGTTTGGAGGAGTTATCCATAGCATTTTGGACTAAGAATTCAAGAGGGGGATCCTATCACCCCAATCTATCATTTGGCCAAGTTTGGACTCATTTGGAGGCCTCCTTCATCAGGGCCGAAATTGTAGGGTTTGACAGTTTCAGGAGGGCACAACTCACTTGGAGGATTTAGCATTTGGAGGAGTTTCCCTTGGTATTTCGGTTTGATATTTCAGGAGGGGCTTCCACTCATCCTGATCTACAGTTCGGCATCCTCAGCATAGAATTTGGAGGTCCTTGACAGTAGGGCCAAAATTGTAGGGTTTGACAGTTTCAGCAGAGCATGGCATCTTCCAGCTTGGGGGTTGACACTTCATACGGCCCATATCTCCCTAGTATCAGTATTCTTGGTATATTCAGCCTTTGGAGGCTTATTGTAGTCTTATTTTGGATCATTTTTTAGCATCTTATATTGTCTATATTCTTAGCCATCTCTTGATCATTCTAGATCGGCATCTTCATTGTAGTAGGTTCTTCTATTTCATGAATAAAAGGAGATTTGAGAGGTTTTGTCTTGTCTATCATATTGCATATGGTTGAGGTATGTTCCATGATTATATATTCTTGTTTATTGCTGCAAACACATATAAAATCATCAACATAAACCCTAAGGCCGAAATCAAGAGGTCATTCTACAAGTAAACACATGTAAACAAGTAGGTCAACGAAGTGTTTGACGAAATACCACAACCAGAAAAAAGTCTAAAAAGGACACCCAAAACCGTGATGTTCCTGGCATAATGGATTGGGAACATTATAGTGGTATCATAGCTTAGATTCCTGCCAGCCAGTGGGGATTAGCAGAGTTACAATAAAGATGGATATTGTTAACAAGATTGAGGAGTATGAGAGGGAATATGAAACCATCAATAATTTCAAAGCACTAATAACATTCCAATGGTTCCTATCCTATAAAAATCCTAGTTGGAACAAAAAGAATATTGCACGTTGGCTCAAGGAAAGGGAGGAAATCAGATCAACCTTTCGGAGGAACACCATACCCATTAAAAACCCCACACCCATTAGGAGCATGCATCTTTGTTACAGTTGCAAGGTGCCTTGGGAACCAGATCATAGGTGTAGGGGTAAGGGTAAGAAGCATATTATTGAGGTGCATTATGACAGTGATGATGAGGCATGTGAGGAAGGACCGATTGATGCTTATCTGGAGCAGTCTGATGATGAGATTGACTCTTGCACAAGGACTAGTGATATTGACTCTTGCACAGAGGATAATGATTTTAGCACGCTTGAGGAGGATAGTGACCCTTGTATAGTGGATAGACAGTCAGGTGGATAGGATGATAGCACCAGTACTTCAACAGACATATCACATGGTGTTGATGACCTTACACCCCAGCAGAGTGGTGACGCTAGTGAGGACTCACACGTGTTGGAACCTACAGATGACCAGCCTCCTATGGTGGTCGTGACACATCTGTCGTCTTTTCAGACATCCATGAAAGCCACATCACAGGAGGATATCAATGGCATGTCAGATATGATGGAGGAATCTTGTGTGATAGATGCACACCATGGACACATGGATCCACAGATCTAGGAGGAGACACGGGACATGCAGGTAGTTGATCCTACATTTACAGATCAACATGAGGAGATTGAGTCACATCTTTTGGAGACTCCATTAGTTGATCAAACTGTGGAGACTAATAGGTTTATGGAGCACTTACTTCCAGGATTGGCCTGCATGGATGAGGATGCACTCTTTAGCAATCAGGATGACCATAACACGTGTCTGGACACAGCTATATGGGATCCAGGCGCAGATGATAGTAGCAGGTTGAGTGCACAGAAGGATACAGTTGCTCACACCGGATACAGTATGATTCAGAGGGAGCTAGCAGTTGAGGATGATGTGCAGTTACATATGGGTAGACCCAGTGGAAAAGTAGATAGTAGGAACTTCAACACTTTATCTTCTTCATAGAGTGTTGTTGAGGATTTTAGTGATGGAACTAGCAGTGAGAGGCATGAGGTGGTACCTCAACATGACTATGATCAGGAGTCACACCACTTAGCAGGACAATTAAGAGTTAGTGAGACTATGATCATGACATCCACTAGACGTTTTGATGACACACATGCATTGGTGGTCGATTACTGCTAGGAGGCATCAGTGGCACACGGTAGTGTAGATGAGGTATTTTCCATGGAGGACTTTCATACTCTCATGGAGAGAGTATCTATGATGAGGAATGATTAACAGCAGTTGTTGACTGACAGGGACTACCTATTGAGGATTGGTGAGATGTATCATGAGGCTCTGAGGGAGCAGGACTTAGAGGTGGACAAAATTAATCAGGAGTTGGAGAGCACTAGAGGATTCTTGAGAGGCACACAGATAGGCCTCCAAGAATCAGATTCTAGATCAGATGAGCTTCTTAAGGAGATCCATCAGAGATCCCATTCATCTGTCCTAGTGGATACTCAGATATGTCCTTCAGTCACATGGCTAGAAGATGGTGGTGGTCTATAAGAGGAGCACCAGTTGATGGAGGACACTTCCATTTGTGTCCAAAGAGCGGTTGAACTCCATATAAATGTTGATCCAACAGTATGCCTAGGATATACGATGCATCAAGAGTCTATGGGAGACGACATGAGTATGCCGAAGCATACCGTGGTGAGTGATAGATCACAGGGGCATGTCGATATGTATGGTGGGATTCAGAGGGGTGTACTTCCTTAAAGGGAGGAGACACACTTAGGGGAGCATACAGATGCCACTCCTTGGCAGCAACACATAGTTATGAGACCTCACCTTCACCATTTCAGTAGTGGCATGGGGGAGGAGAGATGGATATTAGTTTACCAGCAGATAGAGGAGTTACGTCTAGTTGTACTTGATGATTGGGGTTTAGTGATGACTACAGGAGAGAAGTTATCATGGGTACCGATAGACGTTCTCTTGGTCGAATCCTTGGGATTGACCAAGACAAGTGGTTTTTTTCAGTTCTATGGAAAGCTACAGATATTTTTTAATCCGTTCCCGACACTTTTATCATATGCAACAACATGAGGAGAGAATGGCCATGGCTGAGGACATGGGGAGTGGCTAGGTCGAGACCACCTGACATGAGTATCTTTATGGAATCTAACCAGATAGAGGTGGATCATCATAGGCATCTAGTTCAGACTTGGTGCGTGATGGTGAGCATCATGGGCCCAAAGATAGCAGATGATCACGGAAGGCTTCTGACAGTGATCAGTCTCACACATGAGCAGTTAGAGGAGATTGGAAGTGATAAAATTCCAAGTTTACTATGGGATCTGGGTGTTCATTTGGCTAGCAGGATGTCTTACTACAGGGTGACCCAGGTTGCACCAGAGAACCTAATATGCCACCATGGATTGGTTTGGAGTGGGCCTGCAGGGATTTGTCCGATGGAGCGAGGCATCTTTTCACTCTTGGTAATCATGATCGGACATGGAGATGGTTGGACAGGTACTTCCTCTAAAGAGATGTCTTTATATATACATTTTCTAGATAGCAGGTCCGATGGTCACAGGTATTTCAGCTTGAGGATCCAGGAGAGAAGGGTCCAGTATGTATGCAGGGGGAAGACAGTCGTGGTCAGAGTAGTGCAGGACCAACATGGTGATCTTCGACAGAGATTAGCATGGGACCCAGAGATTGCAGGATTGAGCATTTCACTGATTGATAGGGGAGAGTGGACCATTGCAGGGGAAATTTACTCTAACTTTCCATTAAGCTTCAGTGTTGAGAGGAGCGCATCACTTGCGGGTGTCTCACGGAGGTCTTGCAGCACCTCATTC
>ML801297.1:14945-37151 GCA_009831015.1 Picea engelmannii | reverse complement strand
GCACCAGTCTTGAGGGAAGGTTCGTTGTAGGAGTTTGAGAGGGATCTTGGACATTTGATCATTTGGGTTTTACTTGCAGGGCCTTAGCCATAATTTCTAGTGCCTCTTGAGAGAGATTTATGGTTCATATTATTTCCTAGAGCAGTGGGACAAATTGGAGAGAAGGAGGGAATCTTTGAGATTCAGATCTACTCAGTTTGGAGGAGTTATCCATAGCATTTAGGCCCGAGACTTTAGGAGGGGGATCCTATCACCTCGATCTATCATTTGGTTGAGTTTGGACTCATTTGGAGGCCTCCTTCTTCAGAGATGAAATTGTAGGGTTTGACAGTTTCAGGAGGGCACAACTCACTTGGAGGATTTTCCCTTGGTATTTGGGTTTGATATTTTAGGAGGGGCTTTCACTCATCCCAATATACAGTTCGGCATCCTCAGCATAGCATTTGGAGGTCCTTGATAGTAGGGCCGAAATTGTAGGGTTTGACAGTTTCAGCAGGGCATGGCATCTTCCAGCTTGGGGGTTGACACTTCATACGGCCCAGATATCCCTGGTATCGGTATTCTTGGCATATTCAACCTTTGGAGGCTTATTGTAGTCCTTTTTTGGAGTATTTTGTAGCATCTTCTATTGTCTATCTTCTTAGCCATCTGTTGAGCATTCCAGATCGACATCTTCATTGTAGCAGGTTCTTCTATTGCATGAATAAAAGCAAATTTGAGAGGTTTTGGCTTGTCTATCATATTGCATATGGTTGAGGTATGTTCCATGATTATATCTTCTTGTTTATTGCTGCAAACACATGTAAAATAATCAACATAAACCCTAAGTCTGGAATCAAGAGGCCATTTTGCAAGTAAACACATGTAAACAAGTAGGTCAGCGAAGTGTTTGATGAAATAACACAACTAGAAAAAGTTTTAAAAAGACACCCAAAACCATTATGTTCCTGGAATAATGGCTTGGGAACATTACATGCTGCAAGTATGTGGACCACTTTTGATGGTGGTCATTCTGCAATTTTCCTTGTGTCTTCTTGAACTGCAAAGGCTTGTGATCAGTGTGGATGATTGTTTCCTTCTCGATAATGAAATTCTTTGATTATCGAAAGGCTTGTATAATGGATTACATTTATTTTTCATAGGTGGGGTACTTACAAATGACATATGATAGTGTCTCACTATGACATGCCACTGGATGACCATACTGAGTGAGAACTACACCCATGACATAGTTTGAGGCATCAGTCTCAATATCAAAAGGTTGTTGCAGATCGGGTAAGGAGAGTACTGGAGTTAAGAACAAGTTATTTTTCATATCATCTAACTCTTTCTGTTGTAACATCGCCCATAAAAAAAAATCTTTCCACCACCCTTGGTCACTTGGCTAAGGGCCCATGCAATATGGGAGAATCCCAACATGAACCTACAATAGAAGTTGGAAAGTCCTAAGAAACTTCGAAACTTGGTCAATTTGGTTGGGTATGGTCAGTCACAAATGGCTTGGATCTTGGATGGATCCACATGCACACCATGCTCATCAACAATGTAGCCTAGGTATTGGACCTTGTTCATGCAGAAGGATAATTTTTCCAAGTTAGCATATAACTTGTGTTGTCACAGAGTGTGAAGGACCCACTGAATATGATACAAGTGTTTTTCCCAATTCTCAGTGAAGATGAGGATATCATCCAAATATACCAACACAAATGAATTGGTCAATGGCTGCAATATATCGTCCATCAATCTCATGAAAGTCGTTGGAGCATTTTTCAAACCAAAGGGCATGACTAACCATTCAAAAATACCTTCTTTAGATTTGAAAGCAGTCTTCCATACATCAGTCCATTCTATTGGGACTTGGTGGTAGCCAGACTTCAAGTCAATCTTACTGAAAAATTTGGCTCCCTTGAGCTGGTCAAGAAGGTCATCAATTTGGGGAATTGGGTATCGGTTCCTGACTGTGATTTTTTTTAGGGCCCTATAGTCAATGCAGAGTGTTGGACATGCATTATGGAAATAACATTCATGAAAATCCAAACTATGGAAGATGTGCACAGCAGAAAAAGAATAAAGACAAGGTAGGCTTGAGAGTGCACAACTGAGGCACATGCAAGAGTACAGTGCACAGTAAGAACAAACAAAGCATAGGAATAAATCAGAGTAATAAAACATAGAAGAAAGCAAGAGAAGAAAGCAGGTGAAAAGGAAGGAAAATAGCTTGTCATGCTAAAAGCAATCAAAGCGAAAAAAGAAGGAAGAACAATAGTCAGAGTGAAAAAGCAACATGCAGGCGCAAAAGCAAGTAAAGTAGCCCAAACAACAAGTCAACACAAGTTGTCAGGAGTTGTCATGATTTGTAATAAGGTTTGGGATGAGAAAATTAGGGTTTTAAGCCCTAGAATTCGTGTATAAATATGTAATGGGTTGGGAAGAATGGGGTTCTCAAAGTGAGTGAGAGGATAGGTTGTTTCTATTGAGAGAATGAGAGAGAGTTTGTGTTTGAAGGTTTAGGGAGAGTTTGCAGAGAGAGAGGCTTACACTATAGAGAGATTAGGCTAGATGAAGGAAAAGATAGCATGATGTATCTTTGTAAGCGCAGTACACAACCCTGAGATGATTACAGAAAGAATAATAAAGAAGCTAACCATTGTGGATGTATCCCAAAGTTGGGTGAACCACATTAACTACTGTGTTTATTTTATTTTATTTGATTGATCATGGATACTTCATTTATGCATGTTAGACTAGCTTTGTATTTTTTATGATCATTGCGCAATAATTATGAATCTTAAAGTACTTGATTTATGTTGCAATCTGAAGTATAATAGTAATACATAATTGAATTCGCTAAGTAACCTAAGGAGAGAAAATACAGATTAGTATCCATCATAGCAGTGGAACAAGTGCACAGAGTCAGAGTCAACCAACATCACCAAGAGGAGGGACTAGAAAAAGAAACATGGAAGTGGTAGACAACACCCTCATACTGCCCAAGTTCCAGGGAATTGGGTCAAAGGACCAAGAACAACATCTTTTTTTTTGCGAGACAATTTGGGCTGCAAAGAATTTCTAGGATGAGGTCGTGAAGATTGCACAGTTGGAAATAACATTTAGAGGTCGTTCGTTAGCCTATTATTGTGAGATATGTAATAAATGGGGACATCATCCAATTGATTTTCCACTACTACAAAAGTATTGGAGTAAACCAAGGAACTTATTTTTCAATTTTTGTAAGTCAGTCGGTCATGAAGAGAAGGATTGTCACGCATTCGATTTGATGAGGGAGTAAAGTTCAGACATGTACAGGATTCAGGAGGAGAATGTTGCGACAAAAAGAGGTGGTCCACAATATAATGATTAAAGAGGATTTAATCCAGGAAACAGAGGAAAGTTTGGTAGAGGAGGAAGAGGGTCGATAATATGTTACAATTGTAATCAACTAGGGCACTTAACACACGACTACCTGAATCCATGTACAATGTGCACATATTGCAGAGAACTGGACCATGTGACAGAATATTTTCCTCAACTGCTTATGAAATGGAAGGAAAGAGCGAATCAAAACCATAATCCAAATCAGAATGTACAGAAAATATCAGCCAAAAAATGCAACGAATGACCTAGAATAGCAGTTGTTATGTGCAGAGGAGCTAGAACAGGAGCTGATGTGATGAATGGAGAGAAGCAGGTTGAGAAATGCTTAAGGAAGTCAGTAGGACCTATTCCAACATTCGATGCCCAACAAGAAGAGGAGGCATATCATAGGTCAATTTAATAGGTACTTGGACATGATTGGGGAGCATCAACAACATCTGTGCTTCATGTCGGAGATCGGGTTGTGCCAGAGAGGTCAACTGGGAAGGTAAAACACTCTAAGAGAATTCTTGAGAAGTTTCATAGAGATAATGAAAGATGAAATTGCATTGAATTCTCTATATGACATGATTGATCATTGCATGCAAGGAAGAGAGACTCCCATCACACATAGGGTAGTGAATCAGGTACTGTGAAGAAAGAGGACCAATGGAGAATTCAGATTAAGTGCGCAAATTGGGGAATATGATGTGGATAACGTTATTTTAGAATTGGGATAAGATGTGAATGTATTACCAAAGAAGACCTAGGATATGATGGCCAAACCCAAGTTGATCTGGTCTCCTTTTTAGTTAAGTCTTGCAAATCAGCACAAGATAGTACCAATTGGTCAATTTACAAGAGTACTTGTGGACATATATGGACTACGTAGTGTGGCAGACTTTGAATTTATTGAGATCATGGATGATAGTCAACCACATCCAACACTAATGGGACTTGATTGGGACTTTGATAATCAGGCGATCATTATCTAAAAAGGAGGGAAATGATATTTGAAGTTGGAGAATTGAAATTTATTGCACCATTCGACCCAACATAAGGAAAGAGATACATAGATCCAACAAGAGGAAATGACATTGAAAACTTGTATAACATGACTACGCTAATAGAGGATTATTTTAACCCTAATGCAAATGGTGCGCTAATTTGGAGAAGTATCATTTCTTGTGCATCAGATTCAGAGGAAGTTCTGGAGCATTGACAACAGAGGATGCATGAAGTATCAACTAAACGACGTGCATGCATAACTTGATCATTGTGTTGGATTGGAATAAAGTTGTGTGATCCACCCAGGTATGATGGATTAATTGGTATAATCTTTCTTGTAAATGAATTTTAGTTGCAAGTACCTGAACAACAAAGGTTGTTGGCACTAGATGTTGTCATAAAAGCAACTCTATCCAGGTGGTGGGATGCACACAAAGAGAGAATGGAAGATTGGTCGCAATGTAGAAGACTAATGCAAGTGAGATTTAGTACCGAGGTAGAAAATAGTGTGCAAAAGTATACAGGAGAGAGTGATCCAGCAGGTCACGTTGAGTAGTGTGGAACTTTATGGATTTCAATACCGGAGATAGAATGGATGCACGGATTTATACATACACTAGATACAATTTTGAATAACTAGTATTTGGAATTGGAATTCTGTAGAGAGACAACAAAATGGGATGAGTTGAGTCATAGGTTCAAGGTAACGTTTACATTTGAACATGACTCTCCATCAATAGATGCAACACTACGGGATATTCAAACCAATATATTCTCAGAAGAAGGGGTGATGGAGGTGGTACCAGTCTGCAATGCGCACAAAGTTGTTATGACTTCCCATGAGTTATTGGAGTGTTACAATATTGCTAAGAAAGAACATGATGAAGAAGATCCCAGGAATGTGCAAGTACCTAAAAAAAAAGGAGAACATGCAGTAGAAGGGCTAGAGCTTGAGTCTGGTGCGTACACACAACCAATAAAGATGCGAAAGGTAAACATTGGGATGACAAAGAATCCAAATTTTTTGCAGATAGGGGATTTCCGGAGTGATGAGACAATAGAGAAGATTGTAGAGTTACTACGCAAATATCAATACCTATTCCCGACTACATTTTCAAAGATAAAGGGAATAGTTGGGGATTTAGGTGAGATGAAGATTCCTTTGAAACTAGGTGCTAAGCCAATGTGACAAATACCTTATAGGTTAAATCTGAAGTATAAGGAGAAGGTGAAAGAATAAATAGACAGAATGTTGGACACAAGGATCATTGAACGCGTGGTGTAATCAAAGTGGATAACTCTAATGGTAGTGCAAGACAAGAAAATAGGAGAAATCAGGATTTGTGTGGATGTGAGGAAGTTGAATGATGCATGTTTACATGACCCATTCCCAACACCATTCACATATGAGGTACTAGAGAAAGTATGATGGAAAGAGACTTATTCTTTCATAGATGGATTCTCGGGGTACCATTTGCACATGAATACTGAAACAAGACTACTTTCCTGATAGAATGGGGAAGTTATTAGTATACATAAATTCCCTTTGGACTAAAGAATGCCCCTAAATATTTTTCAAGAGTTGTGGTTGCAATGTTCAAGGAATTTATTCATAAGTTCCTTGAAGTATACTTAGACGATTAAATTGTGTTCATTCTACTGAAGGATCACATAGAAGTACTCGGAATAATGTTGGATGGGTGTAGACAGTTCTAGATTTTGCTAACTTTGAATAAGCGTATTTTTTGTGCACCGTTTGGAATTTTTTTGGGCCATGTAGTCTGAAAGCATGGATTACTAGTGGATCCATTCAAGATCGTAGTGATCATGGATTTAGAACCACCTACATCAGTCAAACAGTTGAGTGAAAATTTGGGTCACACAAGATATTACAGGAAGTTTATCAAAGGCTAAGCGCAGATCACAACACCAATGGAAGGTTGTTGAAGAAGGAAGCAAAGTTTCAATCGAACGAGGACTGTTAGAAGGGTTTGGACACCTTAAAGAAAAAACTAGTGACCACACCCATTTTAATCTTTCCATATTGGAAAAAATAGTTCGATGTTCATGTAGATGCATCATCCATAGCGTTGGGCACAATACTATCTCAACCAGGGGAGGGAGACATAGATCACCCAATTTCTTTTGCAAGTAGGAAGTTGTCCACAACAGAGAATAATTACACCACCACAGAATGAGAAGGATTGGAAATGGTATATGCACTACAAAAGTTCAAACATTATTTACTAGGGTCTCATTTTAATATGTATACAGACCATTTTGTGCTAAAATACTTAGTGAACAATCCAATGTTGGAGGGGGAATATGAAGATGGATATTGTTGTTTCAAGAATATGATTTTGAGGTCGTGGTGAAGCCTTAGAAGTTGAATTTAGGACCAGATCATTTATCATGCATACTGTCAAGCGAATATGAAGGGAATTTAGAGGACAACTTACCAGATACACAATTATTTGCAGTTAAAATGGTGGATGACTACTTCACATACATCGTGCAGTTGTTAAGTAAAGGAATGTCCCTATCAAACATGATAGTTGTGCAGAAGAAATAATTGGTAGTTAAAGCAGTAGACTATCAGCTCAATGCAGGAAATTTGTATAAGTTAGGTGCATATTGGATATTGAGACGATGTGTGTTGGAACATGAAATGGCAATGATACTCACAAAAGTGCATGAAGAGATTGCAGGAGGACATTACATAGGTAAATAAATTGAACATAAAATTTTGTGCGCAGACTTCTGGTGGCCCACACTTCATACAAATTCTAGAGAATACTATCATTCATGCGATGTATGTAAAAGGGTGGGAAATCCATCCAGGAGGGATGAAATGCCTATAAATTCACAGGTTACGTTGCAATCATTTGATAAATGGGCCATATACTTTGTGGTGCCAATCAACCCACAAATAAGAAGATCATGGGAAAGGTACATAATCATTGCAACATAGTATTTGAAAAGATGGGCAAAAGAAGCACCAATCATAGACTACACCACGAAGACTGTTGTGCGATTTCTATTTGAGAATGTAGTCACACGATTTGGATGTCTGCACATATTACTCAGTGATCAAGGAACACACTTCTTGAATAAAACAATTGCAACATTGACTAAGGAGCTTAAAATTTATCATCATACGAGTACCTTGTATCATCCTCATGCCAATAGGACAATGGAATATTTTAATAAAATCATGTAGAATTCTTTCAAAAATATCTGCAACATAGGGAGAGATGATTGGGATTTAAGAGTTCCTACATTTTTATGGACCCACAGGACGACAAGTAAAAATTTGACATGACATGATACACCCTTTAGGTTGGTCTATGGGAAAGAAACAATAATTCCAATGGAGTTTATTCTACCTAGTCTACTTGTTGCAGCGATTACTAATCTTTCGGACTCTGGTGCAATAGAGGAGAGATTGTCACAGTTTGTACAACTTGAGGAAGATTGATTTGTCGCAGGTCTCTATCAACAAGTTCAGAAAGAAAGATAGAAGGCATGGCATGATAAACACATTAAATAGAAAAAGTTCCAAGTGGGATACTTAGCATTACTATGTGACAATAAGTTTATGTAGCATCCAAGGAAATTTTGAATGAATTGGTTAGGACCCTATGTGATTCAGCATGTGACAGAGGCAGGTGATGCATAGTTGGAACCCTTGAATGGAGAAGTCCTTGGAGGAATGGTGAATGAAATTTGGTTTAAGCTTTATAAACATGGTTGATCATCTGCGCAGTAATATAAACTACTCTAGACAACATGTATCATAGTAAATGTACTATTGTAGGGAGTTAAAACACAAAAAAATAAATAAAAAGTAGAAAAAGGAAGGAAACAAAATAAATACAAAGGTAAATAGGAAGAAATACCACACATAAAAAGGATGTATTGCATAGATAAAGGAAACAACATAAAGTCAACTAAGTGAGTGTGAAATTCTAGAGCAAGAAAATATCATTAAGGGTAAGGTGAAGGAAACAATTCATGAAACAAAAAAAAATCTTATATCCCTGATTGCGCCGGGTGCAGAAGAAATAGAGGAAATAGAGGCAGTAATAATAAAGGAAGTTGCAGCAGCTGAGGACACCTCCCAAAAGTTCATCCAATCATGGAGGAGCATGCAACATGCCTAAGTGGTTCGAGACGAGCCACGGGTGAGTGTTGGGGGCATGTTGGATAGGAATTATGGAAATAGTATTCTTGAAAATCCTAAGTATGGAAGATGTGTGCAATAGAAGAAGAAGAAAGACAAGGTAGGCTTGGGAGCGCACAACTGAGGCACATTTAAGAGTACAGTGTGAAGTAAGAACATATAGAGCAAAGAAATAAAGCAAAGAATAAATCAAGAGAAGAAAGCAGGTGAAAAGGAAGGAAAACAACTCATCATGCTAAAATCAATCAGAGCACAAAAGCAGGAAGAACAACAATCAAGGTGAAAAAGAAGCATGCAAGCATAAAAGCAGGTAAAACAACCCAAAGTAATAATCACATTGTGAGGTCTAGACTCATATACAACATGTCGTTTCCACAAGTATGGTTGGCCTAAAAGAACATCAAAAACTTCAAGGGGGGAAATATCACACAATACCTCATCCTTGAAGGACTTGATGCCATAGGGAAAATGACACTGTTAGCTTCCGTGAATATCTCGATCCACCTGACGGTGTAGGTTTGCAGTTGTGGTGTCATCGATAAGTTCAATTGTTGGGCGGACTCTGCTAAGATCAGGTTATTTTGGCTTCTGCTATCAAAAATGAAATGCAGCGGAGCACCCTTCACCCACATCTGCAAGTGAAAAAGGCGTTCACCTTCCTACGATTCTTCTAATTCACTTGGATGGACATTGGTGGTAGTGACAGTGGAAATGGGTTCTACATAAATATTCTCTTCCCCTTGTCGGGATCTAATTCAGATTCAGAACCTACCTCTGACTCTGAGGCTTTCAGCTCAGCCACCAACGACTACTTCAAGTGAAATTCATTGGTGTTATGCCAGGGGATTTTATGAAATACTTGTTTTGAGGCCTATAAAATACCCAAAGGATAAAATACATTAACCCCATCTATGGGAAACATTTGTATCCTCTCCAACAATGCGTCCTACCTCCTTTTATGTTTTTCTTCATTCAACAAGGTTCGACAATGCCTTAGAGAGTAAAACAGAACGTTTATTTTCCTAGTCATCAACTGCAACTCACACAACAATTTTTTTTAGTTTATAGTACATTTTTCACTTTTGGAAAAGTCCAATTTCCCTCACTAGAAATTTTATGGTCCTCTTCACTGTCGACCTACCCCTGAAATTTCACCTAGTTCTGAGTTAATATGCTCCTTAACGAAGTATTTTCATTCTAAAATATCCAACGGTGAATATGTTTCACGATCAATGATCCTAATTCATTTCAAGAAAGAAGATGCTTGATCGATAATAAGGATACTTGGCCCAAAATTGAATCTTAGGACAACATGTGTGATCCACAAAATTTTGGAACAATGTAAATATGGTTTTGAATATTGCTTTTGTAGATCCAAAACTGCTTTGAAATACCACCCATCCTCGTGGACTTTACCCCATGCCTGCCACCCACACAAATTGACTCCATGCAACACCACCTAGGACCTCCACATCATCCTTCCCATCCACGTCACCTATAGGGTCCACGCCATTTTACCATTAGTCGTTAGAATTGGAAACTTTTCGCCAATTTCACTTTGATTTTTTCCAATTCCTCCACGAAACTTGCATGAATTTTCCAACGTTAGCTTCTCTGGATGAATTCAATCATTTACTCAAGAAATTCGACTCTACTTCAACCATTAATATTTGGATTTCATCAAAAATTGGGGATTTTTCTCCCAATTCAAAATCTCCCCTAGTTTACATCGGCCAAAGTCTTTAACTATGATTTTATAAAATTCGTGCCTCCACACTATCATATAAATTATGTCTCATACAATATGGGAAAATTCACCCTATGATTTTTTTCAATTACATCTCTACATCATTTTTCAACACAAACATTTTATCAAAATATGGTATGCAACTGTAGTCTTTTCCCGATATCTTTTGAGATATTTTGTCAAAATGTTTACAAGTAACTTGTAACTTCTTCCTCTGCAAGCTAGTTTCTAGCCCATACATCCCCAGTGTTTTAACCTTGGCTCTAATACCACTTTGTAACATACCTAATACCCTATGTCCACCATGGAGGAAGGTACCTTTGAAATTCACAAATTTTCCACTTATGTACTCTGATACCAATATTCTCTTTCCCTCCTATGGATTTATGAATGTACACAATACAAGAAGCATGCTTATGAAATTACAATTAAACATTCACTATTACATATGCATATAATTATCATGTAAATATAACATCCATATAAGAATAGCATAAACATCATTAAAATTCATCATAAACAATTCTCTTTTGAAATTAACCACCATATGGCTATAGACAAAGGACATTCCACCCAACCATAGGCTGTGTTTCCCGTACTCTTTCTACGACAAGGCCATCCCTGAGTTTAGGCTATGAGTCCAAAAGGACAAATTTATCCTATGGCTAGATTTAGTCCTCGCATACAACCTAATTTCCCAGCAAAAACACAGTATGCTAACTCCTACAATAATTCATATCCACCATCTATCTTTCCCCTCAACCTACACAGCCCGGGGAATGGGATAGCCCGAGGGCTCCAACATAGTTAGACCAGGGAATCTCTCAACTGGGGAATCCAATAATTCTCAATTGTAATGGAATTTTTCTTAATGGAAATATTTTCCTCATGCACATGGACACAATTTCCACACAAAATTCATAATAGCCATAATCATTCTATCATAGGTTATAGTTCTGAACCTAGACTCCCAGGAAACTTGTGGGAAGAATAATGGAAAAATATCCCCCAACAACCAAAAAGCAGAGATTATATTTACATTTTTACAACTTGCCACTTAGAAATTAATCCTAGGGTCATAAAGGATAAAATATAAGTTAAAGGACTTACGATAAAATGAAATAAAGCCTTCGGGATAAATAACAAAATATTATTATTTACTTTATCCCCCCTTGAGCCTATAAGCCCCATTTCATTCATCTCATGAAATCATAGGCCCCCATGTTCTTGTCCTTCTCCATCTATAAATGGTGATGTACTTTTATTATTAATGTATATATTTTACATTTTTATATCGTTTGGCTCATGGCCATTTATCATATACATAAATATATATTGAAAATCTGGGGATCAAAACTAGGGTGTTACACTTGGGTTGGAAGTTCATGATCATCCAAGCCCATGTCCATTGGGATGGGTAAGTAAGGATATCGAGCTCAAGGTCACTAAACAATGTAAGATCAAGTGTATATTTTAGTGACGAAATGGAGGTATATGTAGTACCCCTTGATGTGTATGGTGTAGTGTTTGGAATCCCCTACCTATATATAAAGGACGTAATATTCATGAGGAGAGAAAAATATTACTTCCTAATCAAGGATGGGAATTATTTCATCATCAATGCGCACAAAGGTAAATTGAAGGTCTCTCTAGTAAGTGATAACCAAGATAAAAATTTGATCAATTATAGTAGAAAATTTGTATTTTTTTTCTTAAGAGAGAAGCAACCAATGGAGGAATTGGTAAGAGTAAAGGCATTCCTAGAGGGATGTACCAAAGAGCATAAAAAATAGTTGGAGGAGTTGTTTCATACATATAGAGTGTTCCAAGATACTAAAGGGTTACCACGTAAGAGGGAAGTGAAGCACAAGATATAGTTGTTGTCTAACTCTCTATTACCAAATATTGGGTTGTATAGATAGTCTGTTATGGAAGTAGATGAAGTGAAGAAATAGTTGCAACAACTACTAGAGAATGGAGTAATTCAACCAAGAACCTCACCTTGTGGGTCACCTATCATCATAGTACCCAAGAAGGATGGGACATCGTGAATGTGTATCGACTACATATCTTTGAAAAAAATCACACTAAAGAATTGGTACCCTTTGCCTAGGATCAATGATTTGTTAGATTAGTTGCAGTATGCCAAGTAATTCACTAAGTTGGATTTTGAACCAAGATACCACAAAGTACATGTTAAATAAGAAGACACTTGGAATACCACATTTAAGACAAAACAAGGTCTATATGAATGATTGGTTATTCCTTTTGGTTTATGTAATGCACCAACAATATTTATGTGATTGATGAATGATGTATTGTGTCCCTATTTAGATTCATCGGTAATAGTGTATTTCGGTTTACAATTGCTACCTAGAAAGAGCACATCTCACATCTCATGTAGGTGTTAGAGACTCTGGAAAATCATCAGTTGTTGGCTAACCTTAATAAATATGAGTTTTCTCAACAGTCATTGGTGCATTTGGAGTACATGATTGGTGGAGGGGAACTCAAGATAGATCATGTGAATATGGAGGAAATCCTTAAGTGCCCAGTTCCTACTAATGTCAGTGAATTTAGGAGATTTGTTGGGGCAGTGTAGTACATATGGAAGTTCATAGAATCCTTTTCAATGGTAGTTGCACCACTCTATGCCATAAAAACCAGTGGTAAGAGTTTCTAGTGGGGAAAGAATCAATAGATAGATTTCAACGAGATGAAATGGAAGATCACTCAAGCACCAATTCTTTCATTTCCTAACTTCCAAAAGCCTTCCGAAGTGGAGATAGATTGAAGTAGATATGTTATGAGAGAAGTCTTGATGTAGGGAGGTAAGATAGTATGTTATCATTCTAAAATGTTTCATGGGGAGGTCATAAACTAGCCTACATATGATAAGGATCTCTATTTCATCGTTCAAGTTGTTAATAAGTGGAAGAACTATCTGATGGAAAAGGAAACCATTATCCATAATACTCACCAACTACTGCAATATTTACAAGCCCAAAGTAAGCTTCAACAAACTAGAAATTATAAGTGGATGGAGCTTTTGCAATAGTTTCATATAGTCATCAGATATAATAAGGGAAACACTAATAAGTTGGCATACATGCTTTCAAGACCACCCACGTTCAATATTACAGCTTTGGGAACTCTTATGCACATGGAGCCTTTTACCCATTATGGATACAAAGAGGTTTACATAGAATATCAAGACTTTAAAGAGGTGTTTTAACAACTGCAATGCCAGATTCATGTAGAAGAAGGTATGGTAAGGATGACTATCATTTTTAGAATGAGTTGCTCTACAATCTAGACAAGCTATATGTTCCTAAATGTGAAATATTGTAGCTTATTAGAGAGGGTCACACCTCCAAGGTTGCAGAACATTTTGGTGTTGGGAAGACAATTGCCAACTTATAAAGGTATGTGGATTTTCCCAAAATACAAGAAGATGTAGCTCGATATATTAAAGGATGCATACTTTGTTGTACCAACAAGCCCATTAATAAAATGTATGTTTTAAACCATCCATTTCTTGTACCCACTCAATCCAGGGAAAGATCTATGTCCCTAAAGGTGAAATATTGTAGCTTATAAGAGAGGGTCACACCTCCAAGGTTGCAGAACATTTTGGTGTTGGGAAGACAGTTGCCAACTTATAAAGGTATCTGTATTGGCCCAAAATACAAGAAGATGTAGCTCGGTATATTAAAGGATGCATACTTTGTTGTACCAACAAGCCCAATAATAAAAAGTAAGGTTTAAACCATCCTTTTCTTGTACCCACTCAATCCAGGGAAAGCATTTACATGGATTTTATGGGTGGGGGAACACTACACTAGCCATCTTAGAGAACTAAATATATCTCACATTCATCTAGCGATCTTCTACAACTTATCCAATTATGTGATTTAGTTGTTGGGGAATATGTTTTACTTGCTTCGGGACCTAGTAGAGGTTGAGAAGGAAAAACACATTGATTCCATGTCCAGGAAATGTTTGAATCCTTCCAATGATGTATTCCCATCCATGTTGTTCTTTTCTAACTTTAGTGGGAACCAACGTTTCCCCTGTTAGAAAAATGGGTGTGCTCATTTAACCATAGACAATATAGCAATATTGTCACCTAACCATAGGCACAAAGGCCACCCCCAAGCACCTTAACCTTGAAAGATAGAATAATTCTGGTAGCAGATCAATAGCCAACCAAAGCTAGCGCACCAAGCAAGGATAACCAAAGACCAAGCAGAAAGTCCAAACCGATAACCTAAGACAATATCACTATTGCAACAATTGAATTTCTCCTTCACTCATGTGCACTTCTTGTCCTTATGCAGTCATGAGTGAGTGAGTCACAAATGAGCTCTAGTGCCCTCTATTTATACTGCTCCATCTTAACTGACTGGGTCGACTTCTCTTCCCGAAGGCTAATAACTCAATATTAATTACTCTATTAAGATGACTTGTCTTCTAGGATTATTATACAAGGCTTTAGGGTTTCTCTTGCTTCCTGGAATATTCTAGTCTCGTCAAAGGTTACAAGTGGAGGTTAATACCTCTCGCAGCTACCATAATATCAACACTCCCTCCTAGCTACGGACGTATTAAAGGCATTGGGAAATGGTCTTGAGCACAAACAAACCATTCAACCAGTAGCATCATCATAGACACATAGGTTATCTCATGATCAAATCATGAGCACCATCATCACTATCCAACTAGATAGTCTCCATGGCAATCAGAACAATGCCATCCAATAGAACAAAACTATGTCTATTCATAGTAGTATACAACTACTATCCAGTGGTACACAACCACTCTCAGTAGCACAGTGCTACTAACCAATGACACACAGTCACTATCAGTGGATTGCATCCACCACAGTAGCATACAACTATTGTCCAAAGACATACAGTCTCAAAAATCATATCATCTAATATCAATCTGCATAAACAATATCATGATACAAACTAAGTCATCTGGGCCATTCTTCCACTCACATCTATGAGATCTGGAAGAGCATATTCCCTCAGAAAGTAAAACATCATCCATGGGATATTTGGACTATTCTTCCCAAGCATAGAAGAATAATTGTCCCTGATTTATGAGCCTGGACCACTCACCTAGTTGGGCCATTCTTCTGACACTAATCACAGTGCAACTTGGAGAGAATGAGTCTTCGCTAGGGAATGCTTGTCCCTAATTGTTGAACCTGGACCATTCAACTAACTGGGCCATTCCTCTGGCACTAATCATAGTGCAACCTGGATAGAATGAGTCTTCCCTAGGGAATGACTGTTGGGACCATTTCCTAAGGAAATTACTATCCTGCACCAACCTCCAAAATGGACCATTCTTCGAAACTACTCACAACTGTGAACTTTGAAAGAATAACTTCCCAATGAGGCGAACCATTCTACTTGACCACTACTCAGAGTCACTGCCAAGAAGAATGATTGTCCTATACCATTCCCCCACAGAGTGACTGCCAAGAAGAATGATTGTCCTATACCATTCCCCCACATTGGCCACAAGGGGAATCAATGTCTATGATACATCAACAATCTATCGAATCATTTTCATTACGAAAATGACTATCCGATCTGGACCATTTTCCAAATTGGAAAATGCCTATCTGTTAGAAATCTTGAACCACTTTCCAGACTGGAAAGGAATTGCCCAACCTGGACCATTTTTCAAACTGGAAAATGATTTCCCATGAATTAATAATATATATCAGTGATCCCTCCCAACCTGGGGAGCCATCTCTTCCCTTTCAACTAAGGGATTTATCTCCATGAGCCCCATATTGTCCCTTAAGTACACAAACTTTATTCTGGAAAAAGGCTTTGTCAAAATATTTGCTACCTGCTCATCTATGGAGATATACTAGAGTTTCACTTCTCCTTCCTTGACTTCATCACGAATAAAGTAGTATTTGATCTCAATATGTTTCGACCGTTCATGAAACACTGGGTGTTATGATAGCCTCATACAACTTTGATTGTCACAATATATTATGGTCGAAAATGGTACCTGATCAAATAATCCATAAATCAACTTCCTCATCCATACTGCTTCGGTACATGCCTCACATGCTGCAATATATTCTGCTTATGTTGGGTTGAGTGCGCCAGAATTATGTTTCCTATTGGCCTATGATATCATAATAGACCCCAAACTGAAACACATCCCTGAAGTAATCCGTTTGTCTTCTGCACTCCCTGCCCAATCTGAATATGTGAATCCATGAAGTTGTATATCACTGAATGAGGTGTATCTTAAACCATAGTTTAGCATCCCATGAATATATCTTAGAACATGCTTTGCAACTATACAATGCTCATGTCTAGGTTCCAATTGGAACTGGCTTAAAGTGTTTACAACAAAGAAAATATTTAGTCCAGTATTCACTAGATACATCAATGACCCAATCAATTTCTAATATAGGGACGTGTCTACTGGATCATAATCTGAGTCTCTTACTTTTCTTATATATGTGGTCATAGGAGTGGCCATGGATTTGCAATCCATCATTCCAAATTTCTGAAGAATCTTCACTGCATACTTTCCTTGTCCAAGGAAGATTTCACCACGCTTTTTCCATACTTCTAGTCCCAAGTAATAGTTCATGAGACCAAGATATTTCATATCAAACTCAGAAGCTAATTCCTTCTTACACAGGGTGATGAGAGACTCTGCACCAAGCTCTTGGATCTTGCTTGAGTCCATGCATGGCTTTCTTTAATCTGCAAACATGAGTGTCTCTGGGATGTATCTCAAAACCTTGAGGTTGTGCAATGTACACTTTTTCTTCAATTGCTCCATTGAGAAAAGTTGTCTTTACATCCATCTGGTGTAGACTCCATCCCATGGAAGCAACAAGAGGCATAATGGTTCTAATAGAAGTATATCTGGCAACAGGAGGGAAGGTTTCGTCATAATCTTTGCCCTTCTTCTGGGAGAACCCTCTAGCTACGAACCTTGCCTTGTATTTGTCCACGCTTTCGTCTACTGCATGTTTGATCTTATAGACCCATTTTGAAGTTACCACTGATTTTTCGTTGGGTCTAGGCACGATTTCCAACACATCATTTTTAATGATAGAGTGGTATTCTTCTTTCATGGCTTCTTTCCACTGTTTCTTCTGAGTTGCTTCTTCAAATGTGGTGGGTTCTTCATTTATAAGTTTTGTCATACATGCCGCATAGCTAGAGAATGTTTTGGGCTTCTTGCTTTCTCTGAAATTGCCTCTTGGATCTTTGAGTCTTTTTTCTTCTTGTAGAGTAGATTCAATCCAAGATGGACATTTTCTAGTTTTGGGTACAATGACTGATTCAATAGGTTCACATGGTTGCATCGGATGATCAATTTGTTCTGGTTCTTCATTCTAACTTTCTAGAAGACAAGTGCTTTCTTCTTTAGGCTCTTCATATTCTTCTTCTTCCATAGATTCTTCTATACATTTCTTGAAAGCAATCTTCTCATTGAAGGTTACGTCTCTGTTGACTTCAATCTTATGTTGTTTTGGAATATAGATTCTGTAGGCTTTGGAGGATTTACTATGTCCAACAAATATGCCCTTCTTTCCTAAGGGTTCTAGTTTCTTCCTTTTATCCTTGGGGATATGAATGTAAACAGGGAACCCAAATATTCTTAAGTGTTCCACATTAGGTTTCTTTTCTGAGAAGGCTTCTTTTGGAATCATGTCCTTCAATATGCAGTGGGGACTTCTGTTTTGAACATATATTGTTGTCATAGCTGCTTCTCCCCATAAATACATGGATAAACCTTGATCGTTCATTAGTGCCTTCACGGTTTCCTCAATGGATCTATTCTTCCTTTCTACTACACCATTTTGTTGAGGATTATGAGAAATAGTTATCTCCCTCCTAATCCCTGTTGATTTGCAAAAGAAAACAAATTCCTTGGATGTGTATTCTCCTCCATTATTTGTTCTCAAAGTCTTGATTTTTTTGCTTGTGAGGTTTTCTATTTCTACTTTGAATTCTTGAAACTTGTTGAAGACTTCATCCTTTGTCTTCAATAGATATAACCAAGTCTTTCTTGAGTAATCATCTATGAAGGTTACATAATAAAGAGAACCTCCTGGAGATTTGACTGGCATCAGACCGCAAACATCTAAATGTATTAGATCTATTATCGCTACTTGAGAATGACTTCTTAACATTTTTATCAAGTGCACATCCTCTGCAAATCCTTCATGTGTAGATTGTAGTTCTAGTATTCCTTCAACAATTTTCTCAAGGAAAGGTAATGTTTGATAGTTAAGATGAGCATACCTTCTACGCCAAAGTTCACTGGGATTGACTTCATTATGTACAAGAGCTTCATCATTACGTTCTAGTAGTTTGTATAATCTACCTTCATGAGTTCCAATAACTCTAGCATTCTCTATGTTGGAGTCTCTAGACCAAGATAGTACTTCACCATCTACAAAGGCTATTATATTTCCTTTGTCTTCTAGGCAAGATATAGATACAAGATTCTTTTCTAAACCAGTTACATATAAGACATTACTCAAATGAAAATTGTTACCTGATTTCAATTTGATGGAGGCTTGACCAATTCCTTTCACTGGATAGGTGTGCTTGTCTCCAAGTTCTACCTTGTAGGATGTCTTCTTTTCTTTCAGACTGGAGAGTCTGACCTGGTCTCCCGTCATATTCCTGGAACCTCCACTGTCAATTATCCACATGTCATCTTCAAGAGTTCTTGTAAGAGCTTAATAGTGTAGATGATCTGTCTTTTCATTCATGATTTTTGTTCACTGATAGCTAGTCAAACTTTGACTTTGACTCGTCAAATGTTGGCTTTCATTGGTCCACCGTTGGCTTTGACCCAAAATCTCACCCTTGACGTTTTTTCCTTCTGATAATGCCAATAGGTGCGTTGAACTAAGGAGCACTAGAATATCCTCTCCTTGAGTAAAGTGTTCCATCGTAAGGTGTTGGGCAGGAGGTTTTAGGGTTTGCAACTACACCTGCTAGTAACCCTAGTGGCAGTGCTTCAATAACTGCACCTACTAGAAACCCTAGCGACAATTATTCAACAAGCTTGATAATCTTATGGCTTAGCTTCCTTCCAGTGGTTAGACTGTCTGAAGGAGGTGTGGGCCCATAACCTGCTAGAAAAATGGGTGTGCTCATTTAACCATAGACAATATAGCAATATTGTCACCCACCCATAGGCACAAAGGCCACCCCCGAGCACCTTAACCTTGACAGATAGAATAATTTCGGTAGCAGATCAATAGCCAACCAAGGCTAACACACCAAGCAAGGATAACCAAAGACCAAGTAGAAAGTCCAAACTGATAACCCAAGACAAGATCACTACTGCAGCAGTTGCAGTTCTCCTTCACTCATGTGCATTTCTTGTCCTTATGCAGTTATGAGTGAGTAAGTCACAAATGAGCTCTAGAGCCCTTTACTTATACTGCTCCATCTTAACTGACTGGACCGACTTCTTTTCGTAGGGGCTAATAAATCAATATCAATTATTCTATTAAGCCGACTTGTCTTCTAGGGTTATTATCCAAGGCTTTAGGGTTTCTCTTGCTTCCCAGAATATTCTAGTCTCGTCAAAGGTTACAAGTAGAGGTTATTACCTCCTGCAGCTACCATAATATCAACATCCCCAAGAGTCAAAACACATTTAATGTCCCTTGCCTAAAAAGCCTCCCCAACTTCATTGGTAATGCAATTTCCTCTCCGTTGTGTTTTTAGAATCTTTAGAATGGCACTGAGGTCTGGCAAAGCCCAAACTAGACAAATACTTCACTTCCTCCCTTGTTTCATTGTTCCAGCCTCAAAGGGATTGAAATTTGCTTCCATGTGCATGTTTTGACTTGTTGTGGGGCCCACAAAAGGCCAAAAGGGGAAAATGTATTGGTTCCATAAGTGCTTCTTGTCCCCATCTCTCGAGTTACTACATTTTAACTCATTATTGTTTACTTGTTTTGAGGCCTATAAAATACCCAAAGGATAAAATACATCAACCCCATCTATGGGCAACAGTTGTATCCTCTCCATCAGTGCGTCCTACCTCTTACGTTTTTCTTCATTCGGCAAGGTTCGACAATGCCTCAGAGGGTAAAACAGAATGTTTCTTTTCCCAGTCACAGCAAGGTATTTTAGTTTATCGTACATTTTTTACTTTTGGCAAAGTCCAACGAAACCTAAGAGGTCAGAGTGCAACACTAGCTTCTCTGGTGGCGTTTTTCACTCATTTGGCAATGCATTTTCCTCGTTCATGCGTTTTTGTCATTTAGCAAGAACCTTTGGGGTTTCAATGTTTAAAATGCATCCATTATTGCTCCAATGCATACCTGCAACTCCTTTTGCCATGAGTTTCACCTACACATATGTTTTTTATCCTTTGGCAGAGTGTCTGGAGACTAAACGCATCTCTATGAAAGCCAACGTTGCCCATGCATTTGCTGAATTAAAATGGTGTGTGCGAAGACTTTGAGAAACAATTTGCTACCTTATAAGTGTTTTTTATCAACTAAATCCATCTTGGGACCTTAGGAACTTGCTTGCTTCATCAAAGGCTTCTTGTCGAAAATATATGTTTATCTATGCTTCGACTGGCCCATATAACTGATATGCAATTCACAAGAGATCCAACTAATTTAGATCCTCTGCATAGGTCTTAGACATCCCAGATTTCGTCTGAGACATTCAACTGCCATCTCAATGGATCAATTTAGTCCTTCACAATCCACTCCATCGCCACTCATTCAATGATGTTCAGCTACGTTGCACGAAGGCTTTAATGACTTCAGCTTGTGTTTGCGCTGCCTCAAGAAGGATATATTGATTCATCCATTGCTTGCATGTTTCCCAAACAACATGCATCTATAATGATTGGAAGCACCACATATATCAAGGTGGATAATTAGTAGTTGAAATAAATTTGATAGCATGAGTTTGGATCTCCTCACTCTTGACTTGTTTCATACTTTCTTTTTCCTTTCTTATTTCATGAAATTCTAAAATGCTCCACTACCTGTCTTACAAAGATGGGTGTTTGTTTTGCACATCCTAATTGCACTTGCTAGGTAGACCATTGATAATTGAACAAATCCATCATTCCACCTGTTCACCATCCGGATTTCCTTATTTTTTACCTTTCCCATGTTTGTGATCCTTTCATTACTAACTTCTACAGATGCACAAGTTTCATAGTAACAAAATTGTCAATGTATTGATTGACTTTAAGCATTAACTTGTGGTATGTTATAAGCAGCTTCCAATGAAATACAATGACAGATATAATAACAAAAATTATCCATATTGTTATTTTCACATTATTGACTTTAAGCATTAACTTGTGGTATGTTATAAGCAGCGTCCAATGAAATACAATGACAAATATAATAACAAAAATTATTGAACAAATCCATCATTCCATACCTGTTCACCATCCGAATTTCCTTATTTTTTACCTTTCCCATGTTTGTGATCCTTTCATTACTAACTTCTACAGATGCACAAATTTCATAGTAACAAAATTGTCAATGTATTGATTGACTTTAAGCATGAACTTGTGGCGTGTTATAAGCAGCTTCCAATGAAATATAATGACAGATATAATAACAAAAATTATCCATATTGTTATTTTCACATTACTGACTTTAAGCATTAACTTGTGGTATGTTATAAGCAGCGTCCAATGAAATACAATGACAGATATAATAACAAAAATGATCCATATGGTTATTTTCACATTATTGTTATTTTCACAAAAGTAATATCCCCAACCATTACTTATAAAGCATTTGGAATTAAATAACAATTTAATTAAGATAGTCGAGGCAAAGTCATTGATTGCAATGCATGTCTATGAATGCTTTGATTACTATGCACTAGATTCTTGATTATGA
>ML801297.1:0-14463 GCA_009831015.1 Picea engelmannii | reverse complement strand
AATTGGATGACAAGGTTGCTTGATTTTGATAATATTTTAATCCTTGGGACTTGTGTGCATTGATGGATGTAATCCTTTTAAACATCCCCTTGCTCGTAGGGACCTTACCAGAATGGCCTATATACTATGATGCTTTGATGGCAGTGTTTTTCTTTCCTCATCATGGATGGTCCGCGAATGGTTTATTGCAATGGCATGTTAATTATATGTGAAGTTGTGAAAGTATTTATACTTACAAGTCAAATACATAATAACCCGTGGATTTCTTTGATTTTCCTAGCTAGCTAACCTTATTTCATGGATTATGTTTAAATGCTTATGACCCAATGGCTTTGATCTATATCTTGATTTGAATATTGGATTGATAACCATAAATGATCATTTGCTTGGCTTATGAACATGACGGTGTAGATATTTCAAATTCATTTTTCCTCAAGAAGGCCTTATCGAAATGTCCATCCTAATAACGAAATTAAATGTGTTCCTTTGCTTTTCTTTGAAAAAGTTTTGAATTATTTATATCAATGACATGATTATTATGTAAATGAATAGCGATCATCTCAAGATGAATAATGTAATCAATGACATTCAAAGTATATGCCGGAATTCATTTTAATCAAGAATTTTGCCTCAACTATTTTTATGCAAGTTGTTTTTCACCCATGAAACTTGTGCATTCACAAGAATTAGTAACAAGAGGCAAGACTAGACTCGGGAGAGTCAGAAATAGGGAAATTCACATGATAAATGGGCATGAGGATAGATTTCTTTGACCATGTGTTGTTTCTCTTACTAAGGATGTGGGTTCCTTCCAAATCAAAGCACCTAGAAGAGATCCATTAATAGAGGAAGAAGGACACCAAAGCAGTTGATGTTGTTTAGTACCTCACAAGGATGTGCAAGTATTGGAATAATTCAGTGTGCCAACATAGAACATCATAAACATAGGGAAAGCCTACAACCACCATGTGGATGGCAATATGGTGTTTTCTTGCCTATTCTTGACCAAGGCATTAAATACTTGTGACAAGCCATTGTTGATGTATGAATTATTGTTATAAAAAATACATGGTGTTGGTTGGATTGTGCATGGAAACTATACAAATGAATTCTTCATGTCATCTATTATCTAACCCCAAAGGCTATTGTTACAACCATAACAAAGATGGAAAATGAAAGGGTAAATTTGACAATAGTTTGATAACAATTTTGACGTCATTACATTTTTTATCATGATTGTTATAGCCTCTGCTTATCATAAATGATCACTTGCCAAATTATGAAGCATTATGGTCAAATATTTAATGGTTTTCCCACATTAGGCATCTACTATTATTTGAATAGATATTGAGCATCACTTGACCAATCCGTCTACAATGAATACGGGCATTTCATTATGTAGGTTGACGAATCCATGATAGTGATGACTTTCCATTGCAGATCCACCAAGACTACTAAAGAAGTACTCTATACGAGGACCAAACTTTGGCTTGTAGGGCCCATTTGTGCATAATTTCAAGGTTTGATCAAATGAAATTTTGGAACTTTCCAAGAAGCTACATGAATGTTTTCGAGGTCACTAGTTGCAATGGAAATAATAGAAATGAATTATGAGCCCAACAGTATAAAAACATTCTTTTAAAAAAAATCTTGTCAAAGAACTATTTTTTGCTACACCATGTTTCCCCCAGCCTGTAAATATAACTATATTGGCCAAGGAACTATGGCAAACCTAAAAGTGTGAATGTTTGATTTGACGGACCTTTGTACAAAAGGTCGATGAATGTAAATTTTGTTATTTTAATAGAAAATTGTTACGTGTTGCATGACTGTTGAAAGAGGGGATGTGCTAAGAGAAAACCATGAATGCTACGAAAGGTGGTGGCGGGGACCCGGAATGATTGCGCTAACCTCCACCGAACCAGTACCATGCTGGAATTAATTGCTCATATCAGAACAACCCTCTGACCCAGAAATGAATTACAGTCGGGCTGGTAGGTGGGAAGACCTCCTCAAGAGTTAATGAGGGGATGGGGCAGACCGCCCATCCGTAAGGCTTCCAGACCTGACCACGGACTGGGAATTTGGGCCCCACGCAATCTTTCTAAGGAAGGAAAGGAAGGAAGTGTGGTGGGTAGAGGAAGACCTGCGGAAAAATGCAGAGACGAGAGCGGAAACTCTCGGGTCCAAGGAAGGACTGAAAGAGGAACAGTGAGTTCTAATCACAGAAAATAGATATTGATCTAGGAGAAGGAGAGTAACCTTAGTTCTTATCTATTTCTGTATAGGGAGAAGGAGATTAACCTTCGTCCCTAACTTTTGTTGAGCTGGAAGTAAGAGATTGAATCTCAAAGCATCGTGGCTTAAGCTCGAGGGTGGCTAGAGATAAATCCATTGGGAGTGACTGGGCCTATGGTTGGGTGGAAATGAGCACCCCTTTCAGCAGTCGCATCACACTCTATGTTTCTGATAAGTGTTTTCTTGCCTTATTCTTTGAATTGTAAATAATGCATGCATGTGAGTATTTACATGTCTATAAAGGGTTCTTTCTCTGTATTGAATGATTAATTTATGAGTATGCATTCGTTCCGTTGAGAACCTATATTTCAATTTGATTTTCCATATGCCCCAGTTTAATCACTCGAAGGCGCTTTCCCCAGGAATTTAAATCATCATTCTGGAGTCGAAGCAAGCCTCTGGGCATAGCTACCGTTTTGGTAACCTCACAAGTTACTTTGCCTTAATTCAGAGCTTAAAGCTTTGTGAGTTGGGAAGGTGTTCCCTTTAGACCAGTAGTCTAGGAGACTCTGAACTTGCACATGTTCCCTTAACCAAAAACCCGACTAAGAGCGGGGATAATAGCCCAAGATTTATATGAATATCCATGTAACCTGGGTCTAAGAACCTTGGAGCACAAGGCTCCGAGATTTCAAATTGCACGATAGTCAAGTTGAACCTTGCAATTTCTATGAACCATCGATCTATGAATGGAGATCGAGGGTGGGGAATCAGTGTGGAGCGCGAAGGTAAAAATAGCGGACGCGCTAGTTCATGGCTCGCAATTCACCCTTGTCGTTGATCTCGATGCACTGGAAGTTCAACGATCCCGGTTAGACTAGAATCGAGCGAGCACTTTCCAGATTGTGGAGGTCAAACTCTGTGGTAAAGAGCACGCATGTTGGGGCCCGCAATTTCTATGAACTGTCGATCGTCGTTGACCTTCAATCTGAGTTTGACATGATCCCTAAAATGCAAGGAGCATGTGGGATGACAAAATCTTCAAGGAGATCAATCTTGGAAGAGATAGTGCTTTCAGGAGCACAGAAGAAATCCAACAGACAGGCCCGTAGGAGGAGCAAAGGTCAAATCCTTCGAGCACTAAGAAAATATTCTATGTCGAAGCAAGTCAGAAGCTCAGGAGGAGAAGCGACAGTGGTCATTGGATCACAGTGCAAAGGATCAACAATCGTCTTATCAAAGCAAGGTGCATGAGCCTTAGCACTTTGCACATGCAGGAGAGAGAACTTACCAAAGTTTGAGACTTGAGATTTCCAAAGCCCGGAGAACCGAAAATTCGAAGTAAAATCTCAATCGTCCAATCAACCAAAGTGAATATGAATCGTCAGATCGTCCGAAGTAAAACTCAAGCGTCGGATCGCCCAAGTGAATCTGAGTCATCAGATACCATGAGTTCAAGAGGAGGCATGTTTGAGACTTGATATTTCTGAAGCCCGGAGATCCGAAAATCCGAAGTAAATCTCAATTGTTCGATCAGTCGGAGTGAATCTGAATCATCAGATCGTCTGAACTAAATCTCAGGCGTCGGATCACCCGAAGTGAATCTGAGTTGTCGGAGTTCAGTAGAGACGTGGCGTAGATCCGTGAGCTTCGGGTAAAGTCCCGAAGTAAGTCATAGCCATCATATCCATAGGGACATGTGATGACAGATCGTAGACTTTGGAGAAATCACCTCGAGAGTTTCAAATTGAGAGTTGAAACTCCTGAATCCTGAAACACCAAAGAACTGAAGTGTCGAGGAGCCAAAGAGTTGAAGTACTGAAGGGCTGAAGTGTCGAAGGGCTGAAATAGATCTGGACTGTCAAATCCAGAGGACAGGTGGCGTGAATCTGTGGATTCCGGGGAAAGACCTGAAGTAAACGTCAATCGTCGGATCGTCCGAAGTAGATCGAAACTGTCATATCCAGAGGATAAGTGGCGTGAATCTGTGGACTCCTGGTAAAGTCCCAACGTAATTCATAGTCGTCAAATATAGAGGAAACGTGGCATAAATCTATGGACTCCAGGTAAAGTCCTGAAGTAATTCATAGTCCTCAGATCTAGAGGAGATGTGGCGTAAATATGTGGACTCTGAGTAAAGACCCGAAGTAATCCTTGATCATCAGATCAAGTGGACACGCGTCAGTGGATTATAACCTTCGGATAAAATCCATTGGGAAAAAGGGGGAAGTTTGAGGTTTGATATCTTAGAAGTACGGAGACCCGACAGAGATCTTGACCGTTGATCGAGAAGAGGGCCATGGGACCATTGATCTAGTTGAAACATCAAACACCCAAAGTAGAAGCAGGGGAATTTATTTAGGAGGACAGGTTTCTGTAGATCGTCAACTCCGGAAGATTGATGTATGAAGGAAAGCGGGGTTTGAGATTTGAAAAGTCTAAAGTCTGAAATTACGAAGGAGATCACATCCATTGATTTAGGAGGGGCAGATCTGGTCTGTGGATTTGAAAAGGGCAGATCTGATCCATCAGTTCTGATAGTACCGTCAAGATCAATATATCGATGGTCCCATAGCATTGCAGGGATCAGAGGTGCACGAACTTTAAAAATTTGGGGGTAGACCGCAATCCAAACCCCGGTTTTGAAGAAAGTACGCGTGGAGGCTCGAGGAGAATTGTGGGCTGAAAATTAGTTTGGTTTCAAATCGCCTTTGGTTGCGCTCGCAATTGTGTTTTTGCATGACGTCATCACCCAAGGTCACATCCAAGGAGGGGCCAAGAAAAAGGGGCTAATGCCAACTCCGAGTCTTCGTTGAAGCGTGAAGTAGAAGGTCGCATGTATCATAAGACCTGCACCAGAAGCCAGAAGGGCATGTGTTTGATTAGGAGGTGAGACTATCAGGTCTCAAAGTCTTGTTTGACTTAGAGAATCGGAGAATCTTGACCAGAGGGTTGGGCTGAGTCTCGGACTTCCCAAATTAGGAATCGTAGAGGGAAAGGATTTGTTCCTGTAAGGATGACAATTTTTTTTTTTTCGCCCCATCATGGGTGTGTTACAAATTGGTATCAGAGCATGGTTACAACACTTGACCTGCTTCGTCTCATGGACGAGTTGCTTAAAAACTCTATTTGGAGTACTTTTAAAAGAGTGACACTCTACCTTACCTCTTTCTTAAAAAGTCTGGTTAAAAATGTTATTAAAGAAAAGAATGAAACTTTCTACTGTGTGTGTGCATTTAAGAAATTGAACTGTGTATTTTTCATGAACTAATAGACTGTTAGCTAACAATAAGTGTTTTTGTCAACACTCGAGCAGTCAGTAAATCACGGGAAAACTTCGAGAATAAAGGATGGTGACGTGTCATGACGTGGGGGATGGCTCCCACAATAGAGGCGAAGAATCTGATGAAAGGAGGGCAGTGGAAACCCCTCCCGATATGGTTGAAACTGTAAGGAGCCTCAGGGTCGAATTACAAATTTGCAAGGCTGACAACAAGAGATTGATAAAGGAGAAAGAAAAACAAACAGAAAATAACGTAGTCTTGCTGGAGAGCTTGTCCGACATATAGAGGCAACTACAACATGAACCCGCAACTAGTCATGTGGACCGACGACATAAGAAGAGAAGTCAAAGTCCACCTGAGATCCGAAAACATGACTCCATAAGTGACCACACTGGAAGAAGAGGAGTAGTTCAAGATTCCAGAATAAGGGGTTTAAATCCTCAAGATTTAAGAACTATAGAAAATATTCTAGAATGAGCCTTCCTACTAGAAGTGTATATCAGCAAAATTTCCCCTCTCAAAGTGGAAATAAACCTTTTAAGACAGTCCCAGAAAAGACTGATAACCTAAAGAAGGAACCCTTAAAATGATGGGGTTGTGGAGAAGATCATTGATTGAGGGACTGCCCACACAGAGAACATAACAGTAAGAGAATCTATAATATCCAAGAAGCTACCATCATCAATGATGTGGCTAGGAGCATGCCAGGAATCTAGGCAGCCTTGGACAATAATCAAGCCGACCACCAAGCTTCAGTAGTGGAGTTGGAAGGTATGATCGCCAACCATATAGTTTCTATTTTAATTGACCCAGGTTCTAGTTTGAGTTATGTAGCCCCTCAGACTGTCGATAAGTGTAAATTGCAACCAATTAGACATGTTAAACCGTGGTTGGTGCGATTAGCCACTGGGACCAAAGAAAACGTGGCAGAGGTCATACCAGCCTGTCAATTCATCATGGGTGGATTGCCCACCCGAGCGACCCTTAACATACTTCCCCTGGGATCTTATGAATTGTTGATTTGTATGGATTGGTTGCTTGCTTATACAACTAAATTAGATTGTTATCATAAAACTTTAGAATGTGTAAATGAAGAAGGGAGAAAAACGACCCTCCAAGGGATTTAGAATCCTATCTCAGTGAGACAAATAGCAACCCTTCAAATGAAAAAGTATTGCAGAAAGAGGTGTTCCTTATATGCCATACAGGTACTAGAATCTGTTGAGAATGGAAAACCAAACCTAGAGGACCACCCCATATTAAGAGAATACAAGAACGTGTGCCCAAAAGAGTTACTAGGTCTACCTCCGAGAAGGGATATTGAATTCTCGATAGAACTTACACCAGGAGTGGTACCAACATATAGAACACCATATAGAATGAGCATGCCAGAGTAGGTTGAGCTCAGGCTACAGCTAAAGGAGATGATGTACAAAGGCTACATCCAACCCAATGTATCTCCATGGGGAGCGCCCGTCTTGTTTGTGAAAAAGAAAGATGGCACACTCCGATTGTGCATAGATTATAGACAACTCAATAAGAAAACCATAAAGAACAAGTACCCCTTACCAATAATCGATGACATGCTCGACCAATTGGGAGGTGCTTCCATCTTCTCAAAGATCGACTTAAGTTTTGGACACCACCAAGTCCAGATTAAGGATGAATACATCCACATAACAACCTTCAGGACAAGGTATGGTCACTCTGAATTCGTGGTGGTTCCATTTGGGTTAACCAATGCCCCCGCCACTTTTATGTGCTTGATGAATAATGTACTCAGCAAATTCCTGGACAAATTTGTATTGGTTTTCATTGATGATATCCTAATCTACTCCAAGAACATGGAGGATCATGAAGAACATATTAGACTCGTACTTCAAGTACTAAGAGAGCTTCAGCTCTACGCTAAGTTTAGCAAGTGCGATTTCTTTTAGAAGCAAGTCCATTACTTAGGCCATGTCATATCTAAGGAAGGGGTGGCAGTAGACCCCGACAAGATCAGACCTATTATGAAATGGCCTACCTCGAAGGATGTATCCAATATTAGATCCTTCATGGGCTTAGAAGGATACTATAGAAGGTTCATAAAAGGGTTTTCCAAGATTGGTTTTCAAATCACTACCCTTCAGAAAAAGGGGATTAAATTCATTTGGACATCAAAATGTGAAGAAATATTTCAGGAACTGAAATACCTCCTGACCCATGCACCCATGCTAAATATTGCAAACCCTGATAATGATTTCCTCATGTGTACAGATGCATGCAAGGAAGGAATCAGAGGAGTCCTTATGTAAAAGGGACGTGTAATTTTCTACGCGTCCAAGAAATCAAATGAGCATCAGATCAATTATGTGACCCACGACCTAGAGTTGGCTACCATAGTACATGCTTTAAAAATGTGGAGGCACTACCTCCTGGGTAGGATATTTGTGCTCATTATAGACCATTTTGGATTGAGACACTTGTTTGATCAACCAAAACTCAATGCCAGGCAAGCTAGGTGGATGGCTCTCCTAAGTGAATTTGATTTCGAAATCAAACACATAAAAGGAAAGGAAAATAGGGTGGTCGATGCCCTTAGCATAAGTATAAAAAAGATTCATCTAGCAGTAGTAAGAACCTGTGAAACGAATGTCAGGGAAAGAGTCAGAAATGCACAAGAGACAGATGTATTCTTCAAGACTATGACTTCATACCTAAGGCAAGAGCCTATAGGGATAAAGTATGAAGGCTACAAGATGCTCCGGGAAGGGTTGTTGACTTACAGAAACAGATTGTTTATTCCAAACTATGACGACTTGAAGAGGTTCATAATGGATGAACTACATAAGAGACCATATACTGGTCGCCCAGAATATCAGAAGATGATCACAGCCACTAGGAAACAATTCTATTGGCCTGGATTGAATAAATACATAGCTAACTATTTAGCGAAGTGCCTAGAATGCCAAGAAGTTAAGGAAGAACAACAACATCTAGCAGAATTGTTATAGCCTCTATCGATCCCAGAATGGAAATGGAAAACCATCTCCATGGACTTCATCACTGGATTACCAAAGTTGACCAAGAAAAATGATGCCATCATGGTTGTGGTGGACAAACTGAGTAAGTCTATTCATTTCGTTCCTGTCAAATCAAATTGCAAGGCCATAGATATTGCTAACATCTTCATGAAGGAGATAATTAGACTGCATGACTGCTGAAAGAAATGGAACAACGAGCGGTTTAGATAAGACAAAATCTGAAGATTGCTCAAGATAGACAGAAAACTTACGCCAACAGAAAGAGGACTCCCAGAGAGTTCAAGACCAGATACCATGTCTATCTCAGAGTTAGACTCAGGAAGAGTTCCCTAAGAATGGGAGTCTATGCCAAATTGGCACCTCGATATTGTGGACCCTTTGAAGTCTTAGATAGAGTGGGACCTGTAGCCTATAGGCTAGCACTCCCTCCCACTGTAAAGGCGCATAATGTTTTTCATGTTTATTGAATAAATATGTACATGATGCTAATCATATAATTGACTGGTTTGTGATCCAGGTGGATCTCGAGGGAGAATTCCTGCCAAAGCCCCAATTCATATTAGATAGGAAGGAAACCTCACTCAGGAACCAAACCATTGCACTGGTCAAGGTGTAGTGGAAACACTTTGGCCCAGATGAGGCTATGTGGGAAATGGAGGATTCCATGAGATAGGCATATCCGATTTTGTTTACTCCTGTACATACATGTCATGTTGTTAGATAGAACATCGAGGAAAATGTTCCTTTAAGGGGGAGGGAATTGTAACACCCTATTTCCCCCAGTCTGTAAATATAACTATATTGGCTAAGGAACTATGGAAAACCTAAAAGTGTGAATGTTTGATTTGATGGACCTTTGTACAAAAGGTCAATGAACGTAATTTTTTTTATTTTAATAGAAAATGGTTACGTGTTGCATGATTGCTGAAAGAGGGGATGTGCTAAGAAAAAACTATGAATGCTATGAAAGGTGGAGGGGACCCAAAATGGTTGCGTTAACCTCCACTGAACCAGTACCATGCTGGAATTAATTGATCAGATTAGAACAACCCTCTGACCCAGGAATGAATTATAATCGGGCTGGTAGGTGGGAAGACCTCCTCAAGAGTTAATGAGGGGATGGGATAGACCACCCATCCGTAAGGCTTCCAGACCTGACCATGGACTGGGAATTCAGGCCACATGCAATCTTGTTGAGGAAGGCAAGGAAGGAAGTGTGGTGGGCAGAGGAAGATCTGCGGAAAAATGTAGAGACGAGAGTGGAAACTCTCGGGTCCGAGGAAGGAATGAAAGAGGAATAGTGAGTTATGATCACAGAAAATAGAGATTGAGCTAGGAGAAGGAGAGTAACCTTCGTCCTTATCTATTTCTGTATTGGGAGAAGGAGAGTATCCTTCGTCCCTAACTTTCGTTGAATTGGAAGTAAGATATTGAATCTCAAAGCATCATGGCTTAAGCTTGGGGGTGACCAGTGATAAATCCATTGGGACTAATTGAGCCTATGGTTGGGTGGAAACGAGCACCACTTTCAATAGTCGCATCACACTCTATGGTTCTGATAAGTGTTTTCTTGCCTTATGCTTTGAATTGTAAATAATGGATGCATGTGAATATTTACATGTCTATAAAGGGTTCTTTCTCTATATTAAATGATTAAGTTATGAGTATACGTTCGTTCCCTTGAGAACCTATATTTCAGTTTGATTTTCCATACGCCCTAGTTTAATCACTCAAAGGCGCTTTCCCCAGGAATTTAAATCATCATTCTGGAGTCGGAGCAAGCCTCCGGGCATAGCTACTGTTTTGGTAACCTCACAAGTTAATTTTCCTTGATTCAGAGCTTAAAGCTCTGCGAGTTAGGAAGGTGTTCCCTTCAGACCAGTAGTCTAGGAGACTCTGTACTTGCGCCTATTCCCTTAACCAAAAACCTGAATGAGAGCAGGGATCATAGCCCAAGATTTATATGAAGATCCACGTAACCTGGGTCTAGGACCCTTGGAGCTCGAGGCTACGAGATGTCAAATTTCCCGATAGTCAAGTTGAACCCTGCAATTTCTATGAACCGTCAATCTATGAACAAAGATCAAGGGTGGGAAATAACTGCAGAGCAAGAAGGTGAAAATAGTGGATGCGCTAGTTCATGGCCTGCAATTCACCCTTTCCATTGATCTCGATGGGCTGGAAGATCAACGATCCCGGTTAGACTAGAATCGAGCAACCACTTTCTAGATTTTTGAGGTTGAACTCTCTGGTAAAGAGCACGCATGTTGGGGCCCCACAATTTTCATCGTTGACCTTTGATCTGAGTTTGACACGATCCCTGAAACGCAAGGAGCGTGTAGGACAGTTAAATATTCAAGGATATCAATCTCAAAAGAGATAACGCTTTCAGGAGCGCAAACCAAATCCAGGAGATGGGCCCGTAGGAGGAGAAAAGGTCGAATCCTTCGAGCACTTAGAAAATCTTCTAATTCAGAGCAAGTCAGAAGCTCAGGAGGAGGAGCAACAATAGTTGTTTGATCACAATGCAAAAGGTCAACAACTGTCTAATCAGAGAAAGGTGCACGAGCCTTAGCTCTTCGCACATGCAGGAGAGAGAACTTACCAAAGTTTGAGACTTGAGATTTTCGAAGCCCGGAGAGCCAGAAATCCGAAGTAAAATCTCAATCGTCTGATCAACCCAAGTGAATCTGAATTGTTAGATCGTTCGAAGTAAACCTCAAGCGTCGGATCGCCCAAGTGAATCTGAGTCGTCAGATACCGTGAGTTAAGGAGGAGGCAAGTTTGAGAATTGAGATTTTTGAAGCCTGGAGAGCCGTAAATCCGAAGTAAATCTCAATCGTTCGATTAGCCAAAGTGAATCTGAGTCGTCAGATCATCCGAAGTAAATCTCAGGCATCAGATCACCCGAAGTGAATCTGAGCCGTCGAAGTTCAGTAGAGATGTGGCGTAGATCCGTGAGCTACGGGTAAAGTACTAAATTAATTCATAGTCATCATATCTAGAGGGACACGTGACGACAAATCGTAGACTTCGGAGAAATGACCTCGAGAGTTTCAGATTGATATTTGAAACTCCCGAAGCCCGAAACGTCGAAGTGCCGAAGTGATGAGGAGTCGAAGAGTTGAAGCGTCGAAATAGATCTAGACCGTCAGATCCAGAGGACAGGTGGCATGAATCTGTGGATTCCGGGCAAATACTTGAAGTAAACGTCAACCTTCGGATCATCCGAAGTATATCAGAACTGTCAGATCCGGAGGACAGGTGGCGTGAATCTGTGGACTTTGGTTAAAGTCCTGAAGTAATTCATAGTCGTCAGATCTAGAGGAGATGTGGCGTAAATCTGTGGACTCCAGGTAAATTCCCGAAGTAATTCATAGTCGTTAGATCTAGAGGAGACGTGGCGTAAATCTGTGGACTCTGGGTAAAGACCCAAAGTAATCCTTGATCGTCAGATCAAGTGGACACACGTCAGTGGATTATAACCTAAGAGGCAAGAAATCTCTCAAACTCGATGAATTGGCAACCTGGCCATTAATCTTAAGGGTTTATCATTTACATTGCCTCTTGTTGACTTGGTTCATCACTATTTTTCCTTATGGATTTTCATTTAATTTAGATAAGTTTATTTATCCATCTCTTGGTTGTAGGTGAGTGGCTTATTCATTGGTAGGGTTCTTTTGTAGAACACGAGCTTCCAAAGGGTGTGTTTTATTTGCAAGAAAAACTATTCTTTCTCCCATGCTAGCATGTAGTGCTTTTGACACATCCAAACATCTTTCGTCTCATTATATTTCACCTTGTTTTGGTGTTGCATGTTTCAAAGACTTGAATACAACTCAATTCGAAATCCCAATCCCCATTTTAGATCAATTTCATGCCTAGAAAAAATGGTACATTGCACTCTAGCCTTTGAGCATTATATGCATCATGAAAACACGATTTTAAAGTGGTGGTTATATTTACCAAGTATTCAAGACAAGCATGGAATTTCATCCATGATGAGAAACAATGTTTTCACTCATGGTCAAACCAATAGAGAGGGATACCTTTTCCATGGTGTTCGTACAAATGTATACATCATATAGAGAGTTCTAGGAATGATATTGGCAACCAAGGAGATGAATTGATTTACTTACATTCTAGGTAGTAGATAGTAAAACATTCAAACAATTTATTTGTCCAAGGGAAAGGAATTTAGTTCCCTTGATCTCTAGATAGCACCAACATCTCAAAAACATATATGGCTTGTGTGAAAGCCAAAGAATTAAGAACAAGTTTGGGAAAGCTCTTGTTGATCTTCTATTGTTTATAGTGGCCCAAAAGTGATTGGTGAAGCATGAAAAAGGGTTATTGATAACAGAGAAGGGAGTCTCTTGTTTGCTACAACTCCAAAGGAGATCTTGAGCTTTGCAGACTTCCATTCAACCTCCTAGATTATTTTGTTCACCCTCATGGATTTTAGGAAGCCCCATCACACAAATGAATTCATATATGGTCGAGCTTTGGGATGATGCAATGTTTCAGAGAAGCCATTTCTTCTTTACCTTTTGTTTGAGGCTCTTAGCATGTGATAGCATTGATCTTGTATGCCTAATTTGACCTTTCATAGATTTACATGATCCTTCACAAGCTAATTGTTATTGTATTTTCATTCTAGTGTATGGTGCAGTCAAAGAAGGTTGTTTGAACCCATTATCTAATACCTAAAAGTTGTTGGGTGTAAAATAATTTTCAAAACACTTTCATCACATACAATTATGCTACAATCCACTAGTTGTATCATTTACTTGCCTTGAATCGATGGTTGATCATGTTATTAGCTTGATGATAGTGTTTTTAATTAGTTACTGGTGTTTATAATTGGAAAATGCTTTAATGCTCTTAGGTTCAAGCTACATTATTTATGGTTTATGAATGAGAGGTTGATTGTTGTATGAGTGGATTGTATGCTCCATCCCTCACTCAACTTGATTTCCATCATGTATATGTCTTGAAACTTTATTTTAAAGGGACAAATGAATTAAACTTGTGAATGACACACTTATTTCAAATTGAATATGATAATCAAGTTTTCTCCCAGCTTACATCCATTAGTATTATCTCTTGCATCCGTCTCATAGCTTATCACTCTGGAATATCATGGTTTAAGCTTGAGACACGTTATCACATTGTCCTTGTTTAGTGAAGTTTTTGTTTGTATGTAGAGATGTGAGATCGAAAGGAGAAAGACAAAACATGGAGCAATCCCCAAGCACGGGGAAAATCAATACAAGGATTAATGCAATTTCCAACACTATTTATTACAGAGAGATGGCCAATTTTTTTGACAAAAGAAGGGAATACCCTACAACCATCTAACCAAAGCATCAGAGAAGTTCCCACCGTGAACAAGATGACTTGGATGCATAAGTGAGCAAACATGAGTTATTGTTCCATTCATAGGACTTGTTCTCAACATATGTGAACAAAAAGCCAAAAACATTGTTCATTGATAAGCTTCAATTTGAGTGAGTGAAATTTACAATTATTGAGAAACATAGTTACCGAATTCACAAGAACTGTGATCTCGAAACAAGAAATCTATCCCTATAAACCCATATTTTTGGGTCAAAAACACCAAAATCAACCCCCATTTCGAAAAGTGGTACTACCTACTAGTAGCTTTTTTTTTTTCAAGGTTTAAATTGCCACCTTTTCCAACCATGGCCTTAACAACATTGTAATGTTGTCGAAAAAAGTCTTAAAACCAAGCCCCACCCAAATCAAAAAGACATGCTAATAGCAGCACCATATTTTATTTCTGAGGTTAAAACTACCACTTCTTTGAAACCTTCGAACTTGACAACCAGTATCATTACAAACAAAACCTTGAAATCAACCCACGAATTGAAAAGCAATGCTCCTAGTAGCAC
>ML801296.1:122958-137655 GCA_009831015.1 Picea engelmannii | reverse complement strand
AATTTGAAGTTGTATGAGCCTCCATTGATTGATGATCAAGGAGAGCATGTTCAGATTCCTTCCATAGATGATTTTTCCCCAGAGTATCTTACAGAACTGCATGAAGACACCATCCTTGACAGGAGAATGCGAACTTCAAAACGAGGAAATGTGGAGTATATTTGAGTTGGTCTTAAAGGAACGAATCCAAGCAAAGCCAAGTGGATTGAGGTTGGAAGGGTGAGGGAATTATACCCTCATCTTCACATAGACTGAAAATAGTCTTTTGGAGGTCCAAAAGCTTCCCAATGGGGAGGTGTGATCAGGGAATCAAATTTTGCTCAAAAATTCAAAGTGCTCGAAATCGCTTCAAACCAGACGAGAGCGTAGGCCTCGTCGTTGCGAACCCAACGCAACTCGTTTCGTCTCAAACGGACATCAGGAGCGAGAGATATTGCAATCTGTTCATAAAGTCAAACAGGCAAAAAAAGACGTCGACTGTACAATCCGTATAGTCCGTACAGTCTGACGTGGCAGGGCCGTACGACCGTACGATGATGTGTCAGGTGGTGATGTGGCAGATACTGATTGGCAGGTGTGGTCGAATGATTGTTTGACATGTGTCCTTTGGTGGCTAATGGTATGTTGACACGTGGCCCAATCCATGGGCGCCACGTGTCACTTGTTATATGGTTAAAACTTTGTCATTGGCCAAAGTCGACCCCGTGACCTCCGGGTAGGGGAATGACTTGGCAAGTAGCTGCCGACCAGCGTGCCAATGTGCGTTGCTTGCTATGTAAGTGGCGTATATTATATTTAACATTGTATATGGTTAAGGTTTGGGCCGCGACCAGGCCGGGGCTTAGCCCCAGCCCTTGGTCGCGCGCCACATACCATATAACCGACGCTTGTGTATATAGAATGCACACGAGTTTTTAAATGTGGTTTTAACGGTTAAAGTTTTGGCCCATGGCTATATGCCAACATTACATATGACCATAACTAAATGTGCGGGGAGTTGGAACGATTCAACCGTTTAGCCTTTTTTGACAAATGCGTGAGGTCATATGACCCATGTGCCCAGGTGCTAGGCGGTTAGGGGCTGGCGCGCCCATAACCGTCCTACAGTTCGCACCATTGGTGCGGTTGCGTCCGGTGCTGGGTTTTCACGCTATTTATTGCGTGTGTGCCAGGTTCATTTCACAAGGGTGCGTTTTGTAGATGCATAGACAGCGAGCTTGAAGGGGGGACTTCTAGGAGGCCTAACTTCTTCGTTTTTCGACCGATTGAGGTGCTGAAAGAGCCCAGCTGGGGGTTTTTGGATGCTCTGAAGCCATTGGAGCAGTCGGTTGGTCAGTTTGAGCATTGTAAGGCATGTTTTTGAGAACTTTTGAGCAATCAATAATAATGATCCATTGGAAGCTGGACCAGGAGATGTAGCCCAAGAGAGGGGTGAACTCCTTTATCAATTGATGTGTTTTATGTGCTTATGTTCATTGATTATGTTGTTGTCTATGTGAACTTTGCATGAGTAATCCTTAATTTTATGTGTTGCAAAGTTGATCCATTTTCTTTTAACACATAACATTTACTTGCAATAATTTCAAGATTTTCAAGTCTTCTTCAATTTTAGATCAGGGAAAGATCTCAGAGCAGTGAACAGAAGACAGATGGAGTTGATGAGAATGTTGCTCTTACTGCAAAGAGCAAGAAGAAAGGAAGTTATGGAAGGGACTTGAGTAACCAGTTGGGGCACCTTGCCTCTCGTTGTCCTGAGAGGAAGAAGAAGAAGAAGGAACCAGAAGGGCTTGAGACAACGACTACAGCAGCCATGGAGGACTTTGCTTCAAAGTACGACAAGGAATTTTCTTTGGTTACCCTAGTTTCCAGTGTCGACAGCGGAGGATTTGGAGGTGATATCAGAAGGATTGTGGATAGTGGAGCCTCTTGCCACATGACGGGAATCTTGTGAGTATTCCTTAATATCACAGAGACTGGTCCTGACCGACATGTGGTAAATGAAGGTGGTATGGCGAGAGTTGTATGTGGAGTTCGGAGTGTTAGATTCCAACTCGAGTATGGGGGACTCTTGGAGCTTGATGGAGTTCTCTTTGTTCCAGGGTTGAGGGTTAACTTGCTCTCAGTCTCAGCCTTGGAGGATGTAGGATATTGTGTATTGTTCAAGAGGGAACATGTCTTTATCTACAAGGAGGGAGTGGACCCGGTGGACCTGCAGCTGATCGGTAATCAGGTGGACAGGTTGTATATGTTGAGAGGACAACCTTCAGTGTATGATTCAACGTCGTATGAGGAGCATGAGGAGGCTCCTGAGACTGCAGTGGCGCCAAGGATTCAGTCTCACATTCCGAGAGAAGAGAGTGAGTCTCTTCTGAGCACTGGCAGGAGGCTCAGCCAGGTTGATCGAACCAATCCTCAGGATGAAGTGGATTCTCCTAGGAGCTCAGGGTTTCAGGTTGTTGCCAGGAGATCTTCTAGTTCGAGTTTTGTGCATGTGTTGAGGATGGCTCCAGGTTCAGAGGGAGCTCCTACAGAGCACAGTGTGATGGAACCAGATGATAGAGATGGCAACAAGTACTTCCCTAACTAAGAGGGAGTGTTATTTTTTTAGCTCGGGAGGTACTCCGCATATTTTGTCTTGAATGCGGATGTAACCTTATGTTTACACTACCAGGCACTTAACTTTGTAATGGGTTTTTATAAAGTTGTTATAAAGTGGTTCTTTTATTAAAGTGACTTTTTAATAAAGTGTACCTTCTAATTTTAAAGTGACTTTATTTCATAAAGTGCACTTATGTAATAAAGTGAAATTACTTTAATATTTTAAGTGATTCATTTTGGAGGGAATGGATCATGACCCTTGATCTTGAAAAAGGCAAGATTAGATCTTGGCCTGTGGATTTAGGGTTGTGGATGGTGAAAAGACACTTTGGAGGGAAAATGTCATTTTTAGATTTATAAAAGAATGCATTGGATAGTGTGCAAGACACAACGAGTGAAGGAAATTGAGGAAGATTTTCAAAAAAAGCTTGAGAGAGGAAAGTGAGTAGCTTGGTGGGCACATTTCTCAAGATAGAGTGGGCACAAATATCAAGGCAATTTTTTTGTGTGAGTGTTGTTCTTATTTATTGTTGTTGGCTCGTACTATACGGATCCGTACAATCCGTACAACAAGAAGAGGGCATGATTTTCGAGGCTGTCCTTTGGCATGGATATCGAGGCACATTTTAAGAGTTTTCTTGTTTTTGTTGGGCCATACTATGCAGGTCGTACAACACTATGTTAGGCACGGATTTCTAGGGACAGAAATTGAGAATGTCGTACAACTGTATGGATTTGGGCATGTTTTTCAAGGCAGAAATTTTGTGGGACAGATTTTCTGTTGTGGGGTATTTTTTCTTGGCTGGAAATTGTGAGTGTGCTACTGTAATGTACTTTCCTAAAGCAATAAATAATATCTCTCTCTCTTGTTGGGTTTCCCCACATTGGGGTTTTCCCTGGCATTTGCCTAAATTTCTGAGTTTTTCATGGGTTATTGAATGTTGTCCATTGTGTTTATTTCTGCTGCATATTTGCTTAGCAATGTGTATTTCTGCTTATGGATATTTCTGAATGTGGGTTTGAAACATTTCGAAAGTTCATGAAAGACAGTTATCTCTAGGTTGCTAAGTGTTTGACAGAATATTAGCTTGTTGATTTTTGTCATTAAAATTAACAGGAAGCGTGGACAAATACAAAGCAAGGTTCGTAGCTAGAGGGTTCTCCCAGAAGGAGGGAGAAGATTATGACGAGACTTTTGCTCCTGTTGCCAGATATACTTCTATTAGAGCCATTATGTCTCTTGTTGCTTCCATGGGATGGAGTTTATATCAAATGGATGTAAAGACAACTTTTCTCAATGGAGCAATCAAAGAAGAAGTATACATTGAACAACCTCAAGGATTTGAAGTACATTCCAGAGACACTCATATTTGCAGATTAAAGAAATCCATGTATGGACTCAAGCAAGCTCCAAGAGCTTGGTATGCCAGAATAGACAACTACTTAATAAGACTTGGTTTCTCCAAGAGTCATGCAAATCCAAATCTATACTACAAAGTCGTGAAGAATGCACGTGTGATTCTTCTACTATATGTCGACGATTTATTCTTGACAGGTAAAGAGTCTCTCATCACCCAGTGTAAGAAGGAACTAGCTTTTGAGTTCGATATGAAAGACCTCGGTCTCATGCATTATTACTTGGGACTAGCAGAAGCGTGGTGAAGTATTCCTTGGACAAGGAAAGTATGCATTGAAGATTCTTCAAAAGTTTGGAATGATGGATTGAAAATCCATGGACACTCCTATGACCACAGATATAAGAAAAGTAAGAGACTCGGACTCTGATCCAGTAGACCCATCCCTATATCGGCAATTGATTGGGTCATTAATGTCTTTAGTGAATACTCGACCAGATATTTGCTTTGTTGTAAACACCCTAAGCCAGTTCCAGGTGGAACCCAAACATGAGCATTGGATAGTTGCAAAGTTTGTTCTAAGATATATTTGTGGGACGCTAAACTATGGTTTAAGATATACCTCATTCGGTGATATACAGCTTCATGGATTCACAATTCAAATTGGGTAGGGAGTGCAGGAGATAGAAGGAGTACTCTAGGGATGTGTTTCATCTTGGGCTCTACTATGATATCTTGGGGCAGTAGGAAACAGAAGTTTGTCGCACTCGGCACAGCAGAAGAAGAATGTATCACAGCATGTGAGGCATGTACAGAAGCAATATGGTTGAGGAAGTTGATTTGTGGATTATTTGATCAGGTACCAGATTCGACCATAATATATTGTGACAATCAGAGTTGTATAAGGCTATCCGAACACCCAGTGTTTCATGATCGGTCGAAACACATTGAGATCAAATACTACTTTATTCATGAAAAATTTCAAGAAGGAGAAGTGAAACTCCAGTATATCTCCACAGATGAGCAGATAGCAAATATTTTGATAAAGCCTTTGTCTAGGATAAAGTTTGCATACTTATGAGACAAGTTGGGTCTCGTGGAGATAACTCCCTTAGCTGAAAGGGAAGAGATGGCTCCCCAAGTTGGGAGGGAGCACTGATATATATATCATTGATTTATGGACAGTCATTTTTCTAGTTTGGAAAATGGTCTAGGATGTGCAGTTCCTTTCCAGTTTGGAAAGTGATTTGAGATTCTCTGACGGACAAGCATTTTCCAGTTCAGAAATGGTCTAGATCGGATGGTCATTTTCGTAATGAAAATGGTCCGATAGATTGTTGATGTACCATAGACAGCGATTCCCCTTGTGGCCAATGTCGGGGAATGCTCTAGGACAGTCATTCTTCTTAGCAGTCACTCTCAGTAGTGGTCAAGTAGAATGGTTTGCCTCATCGGTCAGTCATTCTTTCGAAGTTCATAGTTGTGAGCAGTTTCGAAGAATGGTTTGTTTTGGAGGTTGGTTCAGGACAGTCATTTCCTTAGGAAATGGTCCGGACAGTCATTCCCTAGGGAAGACTCATTCTCTTTGGGTTGCACTATGTTTAGTGCTGAAGGAATGGCCCAGTTAGGTGAATGGCCCAGGTTCATCAATCAGGGACAAGCATTCCCTAGGGCAGACTCATTCTATCCAGGTTGCACTATGTTTAATGCCGAAGGAATGGCCAAGTTAGGTGAATGTTTCAGACTCAGAAATCAAGGACAATTATTCTTCCATGCTTGGGAAGAATAGTCCAGATAGCCCATGGTTGATGTTTTTACTATATGAGGGCAGATGCTCTTCCATATGTCACAGATGTGAGTGGAAGAATGGCCCGGATGACTCAACTTGTATCATGATATTGTTTATGCAGGTTGATATCAGATGATATGACCGTTGTAGAGACTGTATGTCTCTGGAGAGTAGTTGTATACTACTGTGATGGATGTGTTCCACTAATTGTGACTATGTGTCACTAGTTAGTAGCTATGTGCTACTTGGTATGGTTGTGTACCACTGGATAGTATTTATGCACTACTATGGATAGACATAATTGTGTTCTATCATATGACATTGTACTGATTGTCATGGAGATTATCCAATTGGATAATGATGACAGTGCTCGTGATTTGATCATGAGATAGCGTGTGTCGCTATGATGATGCTACCAGTTGAATGGTCTGTTTGTGCTCAAGACCATTTCCTTTTATACCTCCCTAGCTAGGAGGGAGTGTTGATATTATGGTAGTTGTGGGAGGTATTAACCTCCACTTATGACCTTTGATGAGATTAGAATATTCCAGGAAGCAAGAAGAATCCTAAAAGACTTTGACATAACCCTAGAAGAGAAGTCGACTAAAGAGAATATTTTATATTGAGTTTTTAGCCTCCAGAAAGAGAAGTCGGCCCAGACAACCTAAAGAGAGCAGTATAAATATAGGGCGCCAGAGCTCATTTGGCACACATAACTCGCAACTGCAGAAATTTGGTAGTGCGCAATTCTGGAGAGAAATTGCAGTTGCAGTTACTGCAACGTGTAATTTCGGTCTTTCTGGGTTGGACTTTTTGATCAGTCTTGGTTATCTTTGCTTGGTGCATTAGCCTTGCTTGGCTATTGATTTGCTACTAGAATTCTTCTCTCTGTCAAGTTCAAGGTGCTCGGGGGTGGCATTCGTGCCTATGGTTGATTGACAATATTGCTATATTGTCTATGGTTAAACAAGCACACCCACTTTTCTAACAGTTTCTTCAACAGAGCTTCCAGTTGGAAGTTAGCTCCAGTTCAGCGGTCTTGTCAGCATTTATGGAGGACGCACCATCCTAGGGCGCTCTTGCTTCAGTTGGGCTTGTGTTGCAGCTTGGATCAAGCTGTTATTGTATCAAGTTCTTCTATATATTGTATTTGTTGTATTCCACCTCCCATTCTCCCTATATATACACTTATATTCCAAACTGGTTTTCCCCGGGGGGGTTTTATCCAGGGTCATGTTGATCAAAAATACCTGTGTTCATTTTCATGTATGTTAGAGTTTAGAACTACAGTATTTTTCAGCAGTAAAGATCTCTAGGTGTGTTACATATATTTTGGTATTTATGTGCTAACCTTTGGTGACTAAAACTACATGCTAGAGCACCTAAATGGCCTATGTAACCATAACAAATCAGCGAAGAAGTTACTGAACAGTTTGTTGTCCTAAAACAACAGCAAACCATTTTTAGACAGTTGAAATTTAGATCCAACTTGAGGTCAAAGACAGACCTAGTCGGCAGCTTGATAGGACCTGGAAAATCTTTAGTTTCTCCATCAAACCTTTCATTCAGCAGAGCGCTTCAGTTCAATGGTCTAGGCAACATTGTGAGGAGGGCGCATCTTCTTCATTTGGACTTGTGTTTCAACTCGGTTCAAGTTGTTTTGTATCAGGTTCATCTGTTTATTGTACTTGTTGTATTTCACCTTCTATTCTCCACATATATACACTCATATATTCCAAACTAGTTTTCCCCGGGGGGGGTTATCCAGGGTCATGTTGACTAAAAATACCTGTGTTCATTTTCATGTATGCTAGTGTTTAGAACAGCAGTATTTTCAACAGTAAATATCTCTAGGTGTGTTACATATGTTTTGGTATGCATGTGCTAACACCTTGGTGACAAAAACTACATCCTAGAGCACCTAAATAGCCTATGTAACCGTAACAAAACAGCAAAGAAGCTCCTGAACAGTTTGTTGTTATAAAACAACAGCAAACCCTTGTTTGACAGTTGAAACTTAGAGCCAACTTGAGGTCAAAGACAGACCCAGTTGGCAGCTTGTGAAATACTAGCAAGAAGAAGATCGATCAAGGAGGTCGGCAAGGTCCCAAGTTTGGGGCCCCACCACAGGGAGGAGAGAGCAGCAGTGGGAAAAAGAGAGATATGAGCAAAGTGAAGTACTTTGTTTGTAAGAAGATGGGGCACTATGCTAGACAGTGTCCCAATAGGAAAAAAAAGAGGGGTGGTACCGCAGCTATAGCAGAGGAGGCAGAGTTTCAGACTTTGTTTGAGAGAGAGTGTGCTTTCCTCATATGCTTCACTTCAGTTGAGACGGCACCTAGTATCTGGTATATTGACAGCGGGGCTTCGAGCCATATCACTGGAGTGAGAGACCATTTGAATGATCTCAAAGACATAGAGGTCAGGATGGAGATCGCTCTCGGAGATGACTCCTTGGTCAAAGTTGTCGATGTTGGCATTGTTACCTTTCAGAGAGACGGCATGCCACCTATATCATTCAGGAACGTTCTCTATGTCCCTGAGCTGAAGAAGAATTTGATTTCAACTTCCACCCTCTAGGATAGAGGTCTTGAGGTGTCCTTCTGAGGGATCGAGGTCTTCATACACCCCAAGGGGTCATCGCTTACCTCAGGACAGGTGATTGGAGTGAGGGATGGGAAACTATTCAAATTGTTTTTTCAGCCTCTTCATGCATTGGCAGTGCGCAGCGACAGCAGCAGACAGACATGTGAGCTATGGCATCAGAGGATGGCCCATCTACATCATGGGGCTCTTGGAGGACTAAGAGAGGTTGTGACTAGAGTGCCACAGATCAGTACAGAGCATCAGGATGTTTGCAGAGGGTGTACGCTTGGTAAGTTTACCAAGGCATCGTTCCCCAGTAGTGACACTAGGTCAGCTGGGATATTGGATTTAGTACACACGGATGTGTGTGGACCCATGTCTCGGAATTCCTTGAGTGGTCGTGAGTACTATCTCACATTCATTGATGACTACTCAAGGAAGACCTGGATCTATTTCCTGAAGGCCAAGATTGAGGTCTTCAAGAGGTTCCAAGAGTTCATAGCTCTTGCGGAGAACCAATCTGGAAAGAAGATCAAGGTCTTGCGGTCGGATAATGGAGGAGAGTATTCCTCCACTCAGTTCATTGACGTTTCTGCCCAACATGGGATCAGAAGACAGATGACCGTACCCTACAACCCCCAGCAAAACGGGGTTGCCGAGAGGAAGAACCGGGCTATGACCGATGTAGCAAGATCCATGTTGCACGATCAGAGTTTGCCTCTTTACCTATGGGCAAAGGCGAGTGCGACTACAATTTATCTGCAAAACATGAGTCCCCATAGGATATTGGGGAAGATGACTCCTGAGGAGGCCTTCACTAGTAGGAGGCCCGATGTCGAGCACATAAGGATCTTTGGGTGTTTGACCTATTCTCATGTCCCCTCAGAGAAGAGAACAAAGCTATACCCCGCAACCCAGCAAGGGATTCTAGTTGGATACTCAGAGGTGTCCAAAGCCTACCATATCTACATTCCATCACTTAGGAGAGTGGTGGTGAGCAAAGATGTCAGATTTGAGGAGGGTAGGGATTTTCAGAGATCTCTTGAGTCGAGAGTCAGTGTGGAGGATGATGCAGAGGCACTGATTGATGTCTCAGAGGGAGCACAGCCTTAGGTTTCTGGAACGTCAATATCAAGGGTGACAGGGTCACCATGCGTAGCTTCAAGGTCACAGTCAGAGGGTGTTTAGTAAGAGGGGGCAGAGGCTTCAGGATCTCAAAGTGTTGAGACTAGACCTGAGGCAGATACTCTTGGGCAGGGAGATCTTACTTCCCCATTTACCACTTCAAGGAAGAGGAGACCTAGATGGTTTCAGGAGACCCTGAAGGAGGCCAACGAGAACGTAGGAGAGCCCAAGAGGCAGTTCAAAGAGAGTAGACCTCCAGTGAGACTTGGATCATATTTGGCTTTAGTGACGAGTATCTCAAATACTGAGCCACAGACATTTGCGCAGGCAATGGACTAGCAGGTCAGGAGAGAGGCCATGTTGGAGGAGTATGACTCCATTGTGCACAACGATGTTTGGGAGGTGGTTCAGAGGCCAATGGGGAAGTCATTTGTGACTTTCAGGTGGTTCTACAAAACCAAGTATGTTGCAGATGGCAGCATAGAGAAACACCGGGCTCATTTTGTGGCGCGAGGCTTCTCTTAGATAGAAGGAATCGATCATGATAAGACATCCGCACCAGTTGTGAGATACACCTCGATCAGGAGTATTATTGCCATAGCGGCAGAGATGGGTTGGAGCATACATCAGATGCATGTGAAGACCGCATTTCTAAATGGCTTTATAGATGAGGAGGTGTACATTGAGCAGCCACAGGGGTTTGAGGTGAGTGAGAGGGAGACTCACGTGTGCCTTTTGAGAAAGGCACTTTATGGTCTAAAGCAAGCTCCCAGAGCTTTGTATTCACGTATTGACACATAATTGCTTCAGATGGGCATCGAGAAGAGTGATGTTGATCCTAACCTCTATTACATCATTAGAGGTGGGGACTATATGTGGATGACTTGTTCATCACAGGAGCCGAGGATCTCATAGTTGAGTGCAAGTTAGGACCTGCATCAGAGTTTGAGATGAGTGACATTGGGTTGATGCACTATTTTCTTGGTATGGAGGTATGGCAGGAGGAGGGACACATACTTCTTGGGCAAGGGAAGTATGTTGCAAATATTCTGAGCAGATTTCAAATGGAGGACTACAGACCTATGTCGACACCCATGGTTACCAACTGGAAGAATCTTAGTGCTTCAGATTCCCAATTGGTAGATGCTATAGTTTATAGGCAGTTGATCGGTTCACTTATGTATTTGGTCAACACTAGACCAAATATCTATTCACTCTCAACCAGCATATGGTAGACCCAAGGAGTGTTCACTGGATTGGGGCAAAACATGTTTTGAGGTACATTGTTGGGACAATTGATTTTGGCCTGGACTATATCAGAGGTGATGGGGTCAGTTTGGTTGGCTACACCGACTTAGACTGGGCAGGATGTACTACTGACAGGCAAAGCACCTCAAGGTGATGCTTTGGTTTGGGGTCAGGACTTGTTTCTTGGTTCAGCCAGAAGCACAAGTCAGTTTCTTTGAGTTCCGACGAGGAAGAGTACATGGCGTCCAGTCAAGCCAGTTGCGAGGCCATTTGGCTTCGTAAGATGTTGGTAGAATTATTTGGTCAGGAGATGCCACCGACCGTCATACACTGCGATAATCATATTTGTGTCAAACTCTCTAAGAATCCAATTTTCCATGACCGGTTGAAGCACATTGAGATCAGATATCACTTCATCAGAGATTGGGTTCAAAGAGGGGCAGTACAGTTACAGTATATATCGATTGACGAGCAGATTGCAGACATCCTCACCAAGGTCCTGCCAAGGGGAAAACATGTATACTTCAGAGACAAGATGGGCTTGGTGATAAACACTTTCCTCGGTAAGAGGGAGTGTTGAGATTATGTACCTTGGGAAGTGTTCCCCATGTGTTTGGCAGCTCCTAAACATGTGGGAAGTACTATGTATTTTGTGCCTTGTACTTTATGTCTAATTTCACTTTGACTTAGGAGATTCAGTCAAAAGTGAAATTTGGTCATTTTAGCCTAAATGACTATTAATTCACTTTGTGGGTGAATTAGGAGACATAAGTGAACTTAGGGAACTTAACCCAAAGTGGGTTTGAGAGTGAGATTATTATGGGATGATCTCAACCTTTGATTGGAGATGAGATGGGATTATCTCATCCGTCCATATTTTAGGTTTCCTTATGGAGGTTCAAGAGGGGCACAAAGGGCAAAGGAGAGCTCATTCACTCATTTTTTCACTTGGAGAGTTTGAGAGGGACCATGAGGATGAGGTTGGACGCTAGAGTTTAGGAAAGCTTGGGTGCTTCTATCCATGGCGGCAGCCACATAGCTTAGACCCTCAATTATTTGTTGGAGTAGATCTTGCTTGGAGGAGGGCGCACTGACAACAGGGCGGACTTTCAGAGCCCAAATTGCAGTGAGGACAGTTTCAGTGGAGAGATACAACACAGATTCAGAGTATTGTGGGAGGATTTCTCCATCAGAGCTTTCATTCAGCATAGCGCTTCAGTTTAGTGTTCTAGGCAACATTGTGAGGAGGGCGCCCTCTTCATTTGGACTTGTGTTTCAGCTTGGTTCAAGTTGTTATTGTATCAGGTTCATCTGTATATTGTACTTGTTGTATTCCACCTTCTATTCTCCACATATATGCACTCATATTCCAAACTAGTTTTCCCCCGGGGGGGTTTATCCAGGGTCACGTTGACCAAAAATACCTGTGTTCATTTTCATGTATGCTAGTGTTTAGAACAGCAGTGTTTTCAGCAATAAAGATCTCTAGGTGTGTTACATATATTTTGGTATGCATGTGCTAACATCTTTGTCACAAAAACTACATGCTAGAGCACCTAAATGGCCTATGTAACCATAACAAAACAGCAAAGAAGTTCATGAACAGTTTGTTGTTATTGAACAGCAGCAAACCCTTGTTTGACAGTTGAAACTTAGAGCCAACTTGAGGTCAAAGACAGACCTAGTTGGCAGCTTGTTAGGACCTAGAAAATCTTCAAAAATAATGCATCGGGCCTAGGTCTTTCATCTCAAACTCTACAACGAGCTTCTTCTTGCAATTTGTGATGAGCTTTTCTTCTCTTGTTAAGAATAAGTCATCCATATACAGTAGCAATATAACTGGCTCATCATTCACAATCTTGAAGTAAAGATCAAGATTAGCTTTACTCTTGGTAAAGCCCAAGCTCATCGGAAAACTATCAATCCTACCATACCAAGCGCTTGGAGCTTGGTTCAACTTCCATACATGAGTCTTCTTGTCTTGTACTTCGAAACCAAATTTTCACATAACTTTGTACCAACCTGGTACACTTGCTCAGCTCCAACTTAATATGCACAATCATGTGCTAGCTCTATGTGCTTTTTGCAAAGCACTATTTGTCTCAATGCCTGAGAGTATGTCATCTATTCTCTCTGCAACTATTGCTCTGGGACTGGGACTCTACACCTGTAGCTGCTCTGAAGCTGAGAATGACTGCTCCATTCTCACTGTGGCTATTGAAATCTGAGAGTAACTCCTCTACTCTCACGGCAACAACTTCATCTGAAACTGAGAGTGGCTCAATAACTAATACTGAAAGTAGCTCTTCTTCTTTCATGGAGGTTACTCTATCTGCTATTGTAGTCATGTCTCCATGGCCTGACTAATGTACTACACCAACTGGCACTGGAGATAACTCAATCTCAAATATAGGGATTGCTCCCCCTAAATTTCATATTGTATCTGAATCATGGTTGTTCTAGTTGTCTTTACGAATACAGGAACTATTTCTTCGATTTCGGGAGCAAGTGTCTCGTCATAGTCCTCTCCCTCTCTCTGGGAGAATCCTATGGACATAAATCAGACTTTGTATATCTTTATATTGTTATTTGCAACATGCTTGATCTGTTAGATCAATCTTGGAAGTCACCACTAGCTTCCTTTCTCGTCTTATGGAAAAATCCATATCCCAGTCCTTCTGACTTGCTTCCTTTTCTTTTACTGAAACAAAACAAAGGAATCTTACCAGGAGATTTCACATCTCCTAGAAGTCTCTGAAGCTATGATCTAGTCTTCCCAACTCATGGCATATGTCTCCCAATCCTCGAAGATGTCTCTTCATTTGATCATTTCTGAGATCAGGCTTACTCTAAGTCTTGATTTCTTCTGAGTCTTCAAAAACTTCATAGTCTCTGCAGGATATACTTGGTGTTGAATAACAAGTCTTAATATGAAAAGTTGAGTCAGACTTCAAACAAATTCTGCTTCCTGTCAAGGTGGCTTCATTATCCTCTGACCAAGTCTATTGTGAGTTCTATTCTAATGTTCGGTCATCTTTGGAGCCTTCATCTCCTTACAATCAATCTCCATATGAGATACTGTATATCTCAAAAGTAGCTTCGTCTTCATCTTCTTTGGTACATGGATTTATACGGTCATGTATACAATTTGGATAGTCTACTCCATGTTTCATCTAATATGTTGCCTCCTGCAACCGTCACTATGGCTTCCTCGAGGTTATCACCTATAACCTACCCGAAACAAGAACAACAAGGGAGAACCAACAGACAAGAATAATACTCTTTATAATAATAAAACAACAGCGAAAATAATCATCACAGTGGCTCCTTTTAGAGCTATCACTGTGACCTACCTGAAACAAGGGTAAAAAGTAAGAAGTACAATAATAATGAGAGCAACACTCTTCTAGTGTTGTGATCAATCATTCCTTCATGGTAACCTGGGACCAAAACAAGAAGTTTCTCCTAGAGGAGATGTTAGTTATATCTGGTAAGTGATTACAATAAGTATTCATTTCAATAATGCTCACGTGCTACCAAGTATAAAACTTTTTAAAGATTACCATCTCAATTATGAGGTAGTTATCAAACTTGACATGTGCAAATTTAAATCTTATCAACTTAGTCAATCAAACCTAGAACCTGGAGTCATGTCCTCAAGAATGAGTGTTGTTGTTTTTCTTCCTAATCTCCTTCGCTCAAGATGACAAGTATTCTCTTCAACCTTTCCTCAGAGATAATATGATTTCTTGACAAAAACCGAAGATAGAGAATAAACTCTATAATCTCAACTTTAATCAAGCTAATACCTTGACTTTAATTTTTGACCAATGGTTAGTATGATGGTCATAGCTTCAACATACAACCTAGATGTTCATAAGATCAAAATAATGTCATAACAAATAAATGCATATCAAAATGATCAAACCTGGGGTGCATTATTCCATGAATGTGTTGGATCTGAGATCCTTCTGGATCTATCATTATCAAAAGATC
>ML801296.1:88040-102150 GCA_009831015.1 Picea engelmannii | reverse complement strand
TGGTACATGGATTTATACGGTCATGTATACAATTTGGATAGTCTACTCCATGTTTCATCTAATATGTTGCCTCCTGCAACCGTCACTATGGCTTCCTCGAGGTTATCACCTGTAACCTACCCGAAACAAGAACAACAAGGGAGAACCCGCAGACAAGAATAATACTCTTTATAATAATAAAACAACAGCGAAAACAATCGTCACAGTGGCTCCTTTTAGAGCCATCACTTGTGACCTACCTAAAACAAGGGTAAAAAGTAAGAAGTACAATAATAATGAGAGCAACATTCTTCTAGTGTTGTGATCAATCATTCCTTCATGGTAACCTAGGACCAAAACAAGAAGTTTCTCCTAGAGGAGATGTTAGTTATATCTCGTAAGTGATTACAATAAGTATTCATTTCAATAATGCTCACATGCTACCAAGTATAAAACTTTTTAAAGATTACAATCTCAATTATGAGGTAGTTATCAAACTTGACATGTGCAAATTTAAATCTTATCAACTTAATCAATCAAACCTGGAACCTGGAGTCTTGTCCTCAAGAATGTGTTGTTGTTTTTCTTCCTAATCTCCTTCACTCAAGATGACAAGTATTCTCTTCAACCTGTCCTTTGTACAGAGATAATATGATTTCTTGACAAAAACCGAAGATAGAGAATAAACTCTATAATCTCAACTTTAATCAAGCTAATACCTTGACTTTAATTTTTGACCAATGGTTAGTATGATGGTCATAGCTTCAACATACAACCTAGATGTTCATAAGATCAAAATAATGTCATAACAAATAAATGCATATCAAAATGATCAAACCTGGGGTGCATTATTCCATGAATGTGTTGGATCTGAGATCCTTCTGGATCTATCATTATCAAAAGATCCTTTCTCCTGCATATACCCTTTAGAATAATAATACATTTTAAACACATGTAAGTACATACCTCTGACAGTATCTTGCTAGGGTAAGGCGCACTAGGACAATAAAACAGCAGTCCCAACACTTCACAAAAACTTTCACTGCAACTACAACTGATACTGCAACTGGTACTGCAGTTGGTGTTGGCACTGCAACTACAACTAAAACTGCAACTGCAACTGCAACTGGTACTGCAACTGCAACATCAACTTAGGGTTTTATGAGGGAACCCTAATTTCTCAAACTTCTATTTTTTTAATTCTGATCCAAGGACTAGATGCGTTGCGCTGAGGCAAGTTTGTTTGAGTTGATTGTTTCAGAAAATTCCAAGTTTTACCCCTTGAAACTTGCCCTGAGCCATTATGGACTACTACTTCTAGTACTGGTTCAAGTTTCCTGGTTTTCTGGTACCAGCCAAAACTAGGGTTTGGTTTTTCAGAGAATCTGGCCAATAAAAAGGTGTGCTCAAGCTGCCAAAAGATTCACTAGGATAGGGCGCACTTCCCGAGATAGTTTTTAGTCATAAATTCCTCTCCAATAAAAAACCCTAATTTCCTTGTATGGCAACAGTGACATTTTTAGATACCTCGTGAAAGGTGCTCTATTCAATCAAGCTCTGATACCATGTTAAATTTAGAGTTGTTATTAAGTTCTTTTCAATTTACTAGAGCATAACAGCACAAGTAGGATCACTGAAAAAAACACAATCACAAGGTACACAGCATTTTATCCTGGGAAACCCTCATGGGGGAGAAAACCCAGCAAAAACTTTCTCAATAATAGATTGTCAATACAATGCCAAGACTAAAGACCAAAACCACCAAGAAAAGACTAGGACTAAGCATGCACCTCTCTTCTCCTTGCAACTGCAGCTTCCTACAAAAGATGTGCACTAGAAGCAGTGTTACCAGAACCGGACCGGAACCGATAAAACCGGTCAGTCCGACTAGGTCAGAGAAAAAACCGGTTCAAACCAAACAATCAAACCATTATTGGCCGGTTCCATATAAAACCGGGTTTTTTTCTCAAACCAGTCAATTTTGTACGACCGGAAAAGTAAGGGGATTTGCAAAAAATTTTAAAAACATGCAAAAAAAAATTTAAAAAGAAACATGCATTTGGATCCCCAGCCACATGAAGAGAATGTGTGCACTAATGTTAACACTGTATCTTTTCCTTCTGAACAGAGGAATCAAGCCAGACTCGGAATCCCCTTGTTGAGTCTACTCATGTTGAGGATGTAGATGATGACTTTGAGTCTGAGTCCTCTGAGTTTGAGTTTCAGTATGCAGATTCAGATTATTAGATTGTGTAGTCTCTACTCTCTAGCCTCTAGAGTTATTTTTGGACTTTATAGGCCATTTAGAGTCTTTTTGATGATGTATTTTGATTCAGATATTCATATGACTATGGAGTGCACTTATTGTTAGTGCTATTTTGGTTTTGTACACTGTTAGTTGTTAAATATATATGAGAAACTTTGCAAATTTGTGTATAATGGTTTGGATTCATATGAATGCACATATATATGTATTTTTTTTTCAAAATTTGAATATTTTATGTATTTTTAGTGACCGATTTTTTGATCCGGTTCCGATTCGGTTCCAGTTTTTTGGGTCAACCGATTCAACAACCGATCCGGTTCTGGTAACTTTGACTAGAAGTGTGAGTGAGTGAGTGAACAAATGAGGCGCCCTCCTCACTTATAAATACTAGTCGAGGAGGCGCTAGGGTTATGTCCCTTCACCAAGTAGGGTCAACTTCTTCCAATGGTGGTTAAAACCACTTTATTAAACCCTAGGGGGCGACTTCTCAATTACCACCATATAAATATGGTTTGACTAATCCACAAAAGGGGATTTGGTCATATACAAGACCCGACATGATCAATCCACAAAAGGGGATTTGATCTATAAGATAATAACTCAATTATAATCAGAATATTCTTCAAAGTTACAATATTTCAACAAACTCCATCAACAATGATCCTCCTTGTCTTCACATCCTTCTTGAGGTGAGTTGGTAGTTGTGTTGGGTCAACTGGAGGTACTGCTTTCCCTTCAGTGAATTCCAATAATCCATTTTCCTCCAGCAGCAAACTAATTTGTTGACTTTTGGGTACCTTGGGAAAGTGGTTCCCTTGTGCTTGGGAAGTGGTCCCCTTGTAGTTGTGGGTCTCTAACCACAAGAGGGAAATATTTGTGACTATGTACCCTGTACTTTATGTCTAATTCCACATTGACTACACTTAAGTCAAAAAGGTGGAATTTTGTCACTCAAGGCAAAAGTGACATTTAATTCACTAAGTGGGTGAATTGAGGGACATAAAGTGAACTTAGGAAACTTCACCCAAAGTGGGTTTCTAAGTGAAATTATTTTAGGATGATCTCACCCATTGATTAGATGTGGCTTGGAGTGATCTAGGCCATCCATTTTTAGGTTTCCTTATGGATTGTTCAAGAGGGGCGCATAGGCTCATGAGAGGTTCATTCACTCATTTGTTCACTTGGAGAGTTTGAGAGAGAGCATTGAGAAGAGAATGGAGGCATTGATTGAGGGAAGTTTGGGCACCTACTTTCATGGAGGGCTCATGGAGGCTTTGACCCTCGGTTATTTGTGGTGAGTGCTTTTGCTTTGAGGGCGCACTCTTGGAGGAGGGTGCAGGCTTAGCAAGCACTAGCATTGCTTGAGCTCTAGCAGATCTGACAGATTCAGTGTGCAGGTAGCATACAACAACATGTTTGTATGCAAGGGCTTCTTCATCAGTCAAGGGAGGATCAAGGGCACTTCAGTTCAGTGGGATAGGCAACAAAGGGAGAGGACGCACTTGCTTGGGCACATTTCGTCTTGGAACCTTTAGCAAGGCTTGAGAGGAGCTTGCTACTTGTACAGGTTCCATTGTATTTGCTTACTTGTTCTATCTCATCCTTTAGACATCACTTATATACGCTTTCATTCTAAATTGGTTTTCCCCGGGGGGGGTTTATCCAAGGTCATGTTGACCAAAAATACCTATGTTCATTTTTCATGTATGCTTAGTGTTTAGATCAGCAATAGGAGCTTGTTAAGATCCTATTGGAGTGCTATATGTTTTGGGGTTTGCATGTACTAACATTGGGTTACTAAAACTACTCGCAAGGGCACCTTAAAAGAGCATATAACCATTAGTTGAGGGCAGAATTCTTGGCAGAAGTAAACAGACCTGTTTGCTGTCCTAAAACGCAGCAAAGGACAGATTTTCATAACCGAACCTAAAGCCCAACAAGAGGTCATAAGACAGGGCTGTTGGGCAGCCCTCATAGTTCCTCAAAAATCTACAATTTTCTCCCTCCATGGACTGAAGTTTGAGGCCCCTTCCAGCCTTTCTTCAAACCTTAAGCCTGTACTAGCCATTTAAGTCAGCTACTCTGGCTCCACACACTTTTTGGTAACACATCCCCTTGCTAATTCACACCCTGGTCTACATAGAAAATAACTTGGCTCCTTCTGTACTCAGAGGCTGACCTCTAATACCATGTTAATTTCCTATAACTCAACAAAGAAACTAATGCCAATAATTTAATTTAACCCAGAAATATTCTAGTTGATATAAATCTGGAAATTATGCAATTAATCTACAGCTGAGTTATAAACCAGAAATAAACAGCAGAATCATACACTGAGACCAAGTACATAAACAGAAAACACCAGAAATACCCTGGAAACCCCAGCGTGGGGAAAACCAGCAAAGAGGGGGCTTTATTATGGCTCTGGAGAAAAATATTACAGCAACATAAAAAACAAGAATTTCTCAGCAGATTTCTCTTCCCTTCCTCAACAAAATTCATCCTAGCTTGATTCTGGCCTGTACGGGCCTGTGTATGACCTAGGTACAGTCTGGGCCCTGTACTGCCTGCTCAAAATCGGCCTCCTACTGCTGAGTGAATTCGGCCCTGATTCGGCCTCCTTATCCCTGCACACGGTGCACTGGAATTGGCCCTCTGGAAGCTACTGAATGTGGCCTAAATTCGGCCTCCCTTTGCTGCATAGTACAGTCCCGCTATGCCCTCCACTGTCTGCACAAAGCTGGCCCAGAACTCGACCTCTCCAAGCTGCTCACCCTCTTTCTCTCTCACAGCTAAGCACCCCTCTTCCTCTCTCACAAATGAGAATGTGTATGTCCCTCACCCTCAGCCCCTCAATTTATCTTTCTTCCAGCCTCCTTTCTGCCTTGAGATGTGTGCCCAAATCAGCCCTCAATGGCTCAGATTGAGGCGCCCCTCCTTGGCTGGACCCCACACTACACTATGTAGTGCACCCCACTAGATTGGGCCCCACACTCCACTAAGTAGTGCGCCCCACTACACTAGGCCCCACAAACCACTCAAACAGAAATTTTTCTGTTTCCGATTTCCTAAGTTAGTCTTAGGCAAAGATAAATAAGCTGAACTGGGTAGTTTAATGTGTCCATCAGCATGCCTAGGACACTCAGGCCCATGCTGAGACACCTTCTGAGCTATAGAAACTAACACAAAGTTGGTAACAAGTTGAAAGCAAGGTTGGTATCTCATAGGGTTAAGTTTCTAGGGAATATCTGTATTCCAGTGCAACTCCATTATTATAGCTGATATTTGACAGTAAACAAAATGCTGTTGGGAATTTCTTTGCTAAATATATTGTAAGGATCAAATTTGCAGGCCATGCATGTCAGTCATTTTTAATATACACCACTTTCATGGCAACTTCATATGTTGTTATTTGCTCGTGAAAACATATAAACAGTGTTTTGCCAACATATTATCCATCACATCGCCCAAACACAAGCAACTAATAATGTATTACTTTACAACCAAGAATCTGACACAAGTCTCCAAGTCGAGAATTCAACAAGAAAGTCTAACCCTTAACAGACGCGTTGGACCTTTAGCAAAGACAATATCCAGTAATAACTTAATAAGACAATATGAATGTTTTGGAGCCAAATGGCACCAAGGTAGCCGCCAACGGCAGTTTGACTTGAACAAACACATCTCTCAAGGGTCATTATAATCAGCATTCAACTTCTTAACACTTACAAGCTTTGATAACCAACCATACTTTTTCAATTTACTTCTTACATATGCTTTCTAGAGTCTCGACCATACCTTTTTCACCCCAACTTTTCTAGCAATGTGAACCCCAAAATGAGATTAGTAGAACTTGTAAAAACAATATTTAAAGGTATTTCACTAATGGTGTTTGACCAAGTTAAAACATGGTTTTAACATAGAGCTTCTTAAATTCCAAAAGTCGTGACCATAGTATCCTTCAGGCCAAGGGCAGCTAGGAAAAGGCATACTCTTTAGTGCTATACTTTTGAAAAGGAGAGTAATACAAGGAAACACTACCCTGTCAAACTGTTGTTTTAGATCTACATTTCCATAAATGCAAGAGGTATGATATACAATGAATGACTAATGTCCATAATTGGCCAATGGGACTATAGAAAGAAAGTACAAAGATAAGTGCACATTGCAAGTACTACAGCATCTCTGGGAGAACTGCAAAATAAATAAAACAGTACATAGTGAGTGCCAAAAGAGATACAATCAAACACTCAGAAGACCAAAAGAACAAAATGAGTGAGAGGGTCCAAAGAGAATCAAGGAAGAATCCCTAAACCTACAATGTTGTCAACTGTCTGCTTTCCTAACATCCATGGCTTGAGGCCAAAGAAGCAAATTGGTGATGAGATTCTTGTCATCCATTTCCTGTGTGTCTTGGAGTCCGTGCTGCCTAGCTAACCTAGTATTTCATATTTGTTCATGATGCCTCTTGCAACTAGAACCATCTAGCGGTCAGAAATAGGAGTCGATGAGCCTAGAATTAGCAATGCTCCAAGATCCAACTTCAGAGGTGAAGTATCTCACGAAGGAGCTGGGTGATACATATTTGATACTCTTATTGTCAATAATCCTCAATGTGACTTAGAATCTCTGAATAAACAATGACAACAACCATGAATTTCATAATAAATAGGGCTGATGAAAGAATCTCTTCCTACATAGTCTACAGTGGAATGCTCCCTTTTACGCTGATGATTTGTCTCCATACGTAGCCTATGGGATAAAACCTGAAGTTGGGCTAGAGGGACTCTCAAGCTACAAGGTAACTACAATATAATAAATCATGGAGTACAGATGAGGTCATCCTTGAAGTGCATGTCAGTGTGGAAGTAGTGATGGAGTTTTGGAGTTCAAGGCTCTTTTCGCTCAATCCATGAGGATTTCAAGTAGGTTTTGTGGATCTCTTCTCTAACACCTCTATTAATATCCTTCTTATCCTAGACAAAGGCAAGCCTCTCACTAAGAACTCATGGTTCTCAACCTTGAACTTCTTTCTTATAGGCATTAAGACCCTCTAGGATATTTTCACCTTAGAAACCAAAGGTTAAGCACCTTAGGCTCAGTTGAATCAAGTCCTTTAGATTAAATAATGGGTATCTTAACCAAATTCTGACTTTAATTCCTACTTGTTTATTGTTCAAGTTGAGGGTTCAACCTCCGAAGTGGTGGAAGAATTGGGCCGAGCTATATAAAAATTCCATCATCAAATACAAGCTAGCGGATGGCTACAGATAGTTAAGCCCAGCCTCAATATTAAACGGCTCTATCTACATCAGGCAATACCGAAATTGCCTCTGGAGCTTAATTAGGCTATGTTCGCCTGATTTTCGGTGTATGGAAGTCTGGCCCTTGAACAGCGCCTTCATCATTTGGGTGTACCCCAACCTATATGTGTTTTTCACTTTTGTAATGAGACTCTTAACCATATTTTTTGGATCTGCAAAATGGCCAAAGCTGTCTGGGAATGGTTGGAGAGCTTGTGTACAGTGATACACTCATTCACAGCAGAGACCTAGAAGGTAGCTCTGGTCGGTGCCAAATGAGTCTAGATAGTTGATTTTACAGTGGCATGGTGTGTTTTTAAGGAAAAAGATTTATTGCATCTTTTGAAAAGTCAAAATAGAATTACATTTAAATATGAGAAGCAAGATATTTCCTTTACCTACTCTAACAATGTGCCTACTATGGTCAATCTGACCCTACAAATTCCAGCCTCAGTGGAGAAACACGCTCAAAATTTTGAGCATCTTCAGTAGTTATTGGAGTGTTGAGAGTAGGGCCCCCTATACCACGAGTTGTGCGTTGTTGACACCAATGTTGCAAGAGCATGGTGTGAGACCTGAAACAAGGATCACTTGGGCACCATTTCTCAAAAACCCTTGAAGCGAAGCGTCCCAAGAGTGTTTTGTATATTGTTTATATTTTCATATATTATAAGGCCAATATATTCGGTAAAACCATCAAGACTGCCAAATTAGTCGCAGAAAATATGAAAACATGCATATCTGTGCTACTTGTAAACAGAGTATATTATTATGAAGTTATAAATGTCATCATAGTAGATTAATCATCAAAGCATCAACCACTTAGTACTACACAAATAGCATCAACCATTTAGTACTATACAGGTAACATTAACCATCTAACAGTTACGAACTTGGAAAGTTTAAACGAGAACCAGATAATAGAAAGTAGACTATGAATTCTCTAAATGAAATAGGCCATCATGACCAAAGAGTTATTTTTACAAAATAGATATTTCATATTAGAAAATAGAAACTAAAGTCTGAAAACTAAAAGTTTAAATATGACAAAAAAATGAATGAGAAGAGCTTTAGGCAGATTTGCGAACAAAACGCTCAAGAGCTTTAGGCAGATTTAAATCTGCAGCTAACTTTGAATGAGAAGAGCTTTAGGCAGATTTGCGAACAAAACGCTCAAGAGCTTTAGGCAGATTTAAATCACTGATCTGTCTTTTAAGAGGTTGTTCATTCTTTCGTTGTTGCTGAATAAAAGGCCGTTTTACTCTGATCACATTATCCTGCTTTTTCTTTTGTCTTTTGCTTGGTTTGTTTCTGCCCTTTGTTTTATTTTTGAAAACAACATTTTTACCAGCAGCAATAGCTGTCTGCATGTTAGCTTCCCGGGCCTGCTGAGTATTAGTTTGTTGGTTTTCTCTCTGAGAACGTTGCACAACACCAATATTTTCTGGGTCCAACATAATCATTTCTGGCTGCAACTTATCAAGGAGTAAATGAATCTCTTTCTCACGACGCTGCTTGGCTGTTTCAAATGGATTTGCAACAAATGTGTCGAAGTTAGGCTCCCCTGATCCTGGTACAAGAATGGAAGATATCCCTGTAGAATGTCCAATGGCAAGTACATCCTCATATGGACAGAATGCAAGGTTTTGCACCTGAGATCCATTTACAAAATGGTGTTTCAAATATGGCTTTTGCTGCTTCGTTGTTAGAGCATCTCTCCAAATTTCTACTAGTGACTCACATCCAACAGCCAGTAAACCTCTTTGACTGACATCCAGACTTTTTGCACGACAGGAATAGCCATGCAAAGGTGCATATTTTCTCAAATCCCATATTTTGATTTTTCCATCATTTCCTGCTGTAATCATTTGGCGCCCTTGAGAATCAAAAGCCAATGCAGTCACAGGACCATAGTGACATAGCATGCTGATAAGAGGAGTGCTCATATTAGGGCTCCACATTGTAACAGTGCCATTGTTGTGTCCTAAAGCTATAACTGCATTATAAGGATTCATACGCATTGTATCACAGCGACCTAGATGTGTTCGGTGTTGGGAAATCAGATCACCAGTACTTGTGTCCTGGTATCGCAATATACCAGACTTGTTTGTAGATGCCAGAAGAAAGTGCTTTGGAAGAAATTCAAGTTTTAGTGGCTCAGTGTGATCCTAGAAAAATAGAAATCAGCATTTACCATTTATATGTCAGAACCATAGTCTTTAAGTAGAGATCAGGTCAGGAATAAATAATCAATCCTAACTACCAGAACACCATGATTGTTACCAGCATAGTATGCCTACCTTGAGACAGTGAATCTCTGTACCAGATCTGTCATAGATATAGACATACCTGCAAAATCCAACCATTTATCAGAATAATAAGATAAATACCAGGCAAATGTATAAGAAATCTATTTCTCAGTTACTTCACAGCATTTCTGGTGTTCTTTTCCTAGTTGGAGAAAAATTGATAGAATACAAACATAAGAGGTATACTTTTTCTGAGCCACAGCAAAAAATAGCTCGTTATGCAGGAATTTCACATCACGCACTGTTTCTCTGACCTGGGAAAAACCATCAAAAGTTATCCAAAAAGTCAAATGTCTCCTCTTACAAGTACATGTTATCAAATATCTCCAAAAATAACCATAATTAAATCCTTAGACCTCATCAATGTATCTGCCTAAGACAACCTCGGAAGCTTTACTGCAAACAAATCTCTATACATTCCTCTCCTAGAAAATTTGAAAAATAAAAAAATATAGATATATATGGAGCTTGATCTACATTATCGATGTTACCCATCTGTCTGGATAAGGATGTCCTAGGGGTTAGCCTCACTGCTGTGAAGAAATTGTTGACAGATGGGCAGTAAGAGTGTGAACTCTGATAAGTTCAGGGCTAAGGGGAGACGAGGCTTAAAAATCCCTTGATAACTATCCCTTGGTAAGATTAACCTTGATCAAATGCTTTAATATTCTGCCCTTTTGCATGATTTTAATTGAATGGTTATGAAATACTTTTAAATCTGGTTATGTACATCAGTTTTCCTCTTTAATTTCCAAATTAGTATAGAACCAATTAGACACATCATTCTTGCATCCATAGGTTCTTCCAACTCACCTAAAATCTGGAAAATAATACCATATATCTAGAACAGACCAGATTTACTCTAAGTCCTCCAAATCCCTTAAATCTTTTACCTTTGTTGAAGACTTAGTTGTTTAGGGAAGCCCCCCTTTCTTGGCAATTAATCCTTGAGGTGACATTGGGTGACCCCTCTTGTTGGAGAAATTACTATTTTCGACATACTAGTTCAGTGGGAGTTAACTGACTAGTTCTATATTAGACTTTCTATATAGATCATCACTATTATGCATGCATGCATTCCTAAGGAAAGCCAACTGTTTGATTGTTTTTCTTAATTATGGAATGTTATTTCCTATATATGAGTGTATTCCACTCATTCATTGTATCATAATTAGTATCACATTGATCACAATGATCATCATTGATTAGCTCATTGGAGTAGTGTGAATATATTTTCTCATTCTTCCATATTGAATCTCTCGTCCTTTCTTGATAAGCTTTGTTTGTACTTGCTTTATCTAGATCTCTTGTGCAGGTTTCGATGAAAAATTGACATGGTATCAGAGCTACACTGCTTAGAGCAAGCCAGACAAGCCAGAGAATAAGAAAAATCGGAGTTTTGGTGAGCAAAATCCGTGTGACAAGCATTGTCACAGCCTTTCTTGGTCTAAAAATGTGACAAGTTGAAGTTGTCGCAACTTCTCCTTGTTGAAAGGTGCGATAGTCGCACCCTAGCCTTACGGTGTTTTCAATCCTGGACTTGTCACATCCTAGTACACTACCAAAGTGCGACAACTAGGTGTCTCTCACTCTGTGTATGAAGGAAAGGTGTGACAGCCTCAATTCTAGAGTGGTTGCCCCCCAGTACACTAGCAAAGTACGACCATTAGGGTATGGTCGCTCTGTGTCTTAAGGAAAGGAGCGACCACCTCTTAAAGTGCACGTTTTGTAGTGATTTCTCAGTTTTTCACTTGCAGATTGAGAGTAAATTTTAGGGGGTTCTCAGACACAGTGGGAGAGATGGATACGACACCAATTCTATAGTCAAACTTGGTGGTAATCCTCACACCATACAATTATTTTTATTAGAATCCCAAGGCTGAATTCCAATTCAAAAGGAAAGGAGTGTACAATTTGACGATGGGGACAGAAACAGAACCTACATCAGCAATTGAGAAGACCAGATGGGTGAACCGAAAAGATGAGGCCAAAGGACTTCTTCTTGAATTAATTTCATCTGATTTACGGTTTCAAGTTGCTACACGCAAGACTCCAAACGTGATCTGGGCCACCTTGGAAAGTCTGTTTGGAAAGCAGGATGAGATGAAAGGTCATATGCTTGAGGTAGAGTTGAATACCATGGATCCCAAAAATTTTGATAATATAAACGATTTCTTTAACAAGTTTAAATCTTTGATATTGAGCTTGGCATCTTGTGGTATTGATAAGTCTACACAAGTAAACCAACTTATTCTAACAATCTTGGCTAAGTTAGGACCAGAATATGTTGTCTATGTCTCCACTTTCCATTCTGGCAGATATCTCTTAGGAACAAAGTGGAAGATGCCTACCATGGAGCAATTCATTGATTCTATCACACATGAGCAAGAAAAATTCATTCAGATGGGCCTAATCAAGGATCCCAAAGCACATGCACTCACCATGCATGATGGAAAAGGATCATCCAAACAGAAAGGAAAGGAAAAACAGAACGAGAAGGAGGGATATTCCAAACCCTTCAACGATTCTTTAGGTTCCAAAGACTCTTCAGATTCCAAGAAGAAGAAGGGGAAGCGGTGTACTTACTGCGATAAACCAAATCATGAAGAATCCACATGCATGAAGAAGCAAATTGATATTATGGCACATGTACTTCAGTCTTCAACAGAACAACCTTGGAAACTTCATTCCAGAAGGAGTCAAGAAGCAGAAGGAAGAAGATCCTGCTCCTAAGAAAGGTAATCATCATACTCTTGTTGCAATCAATTCCTCATATGATTCATGGATTATAAATTCTAGCGCATCACATCATATGGCAGCAGAAGAGGAAGTTTTCACTTCTTTGAGTTGATGCTCAAACCCCCCTATTCTCATGGGGGATGATACTCTAGTAGCAGTAGCAGGAGAGGGAAGAGTGGAACTCCATAATGGAAGTTTTGAGAATGTTTTACCTGTTCCAAAGCTTTCTATGAATCTGTTCTCAGTTTATTAGATCATTCAGAAAGGTAAAAAGGTTGAGTTTACATCAGATTCAGTTTCTATACTTGACATGCATGACAATTCTATTATTGCAATTGGTGAGGTGGATCACAAATCAAGGTTGTACAAATTCACTAAGTTTGTTGACGATGACTCATATTTTCTACTTACACATAAGGAGAGTACTTTGCATGCACCTCCAGTACAACATGCAGATACTCTTTTGCTTCCATCAGCTCCAGACATCAGAGATGATTCCATACACTCAGATTTTGTACATGGAAATAAGCAAGTAGTATAGCCAAATAAGGAGCCAACGTCGAAGCTTTAGCAGATGCCCAAGAGTGCACAATTCACACTTCAGACAGCAGGTGTCCTTGCAGGGAATCCATTGGATTCAAGGAGGACTCAATCTCAGCATGAGCCCTCTCATGTACTTTTAGCTTCTGAACCTACGATGCCCATACATTTTTATATGGTTCAATCTACTGATATGCAGACCTACAATAAGGTTGTGGGCAATCCATTATAGAAAGAAGCCATGCAGAAGGAGTATTACTCACTCCTAAAGAATCAGACTTGGGATCCGGTTCCACTTCCACCAGAAAGGAATATTTTCAAGTGCAGATGGGTCCACAGGATCAAGAGGTACAAGTCTGGACAGGTTGCCAAAAGACTTCATCATATCCATAAAGATTTATACATATTTACGAAGACTTTCAGTGAGCTGAAGTTTCAGAATTTGTGGGATCGTCTTGGAGTGAAGAACACAATTGCCTAGCAGCTGCCTTTTCTTCTTTTGATGCATCGTCTTTTGAGGGGGGGGTTGTTCCCACGTAGTTTTCTCTCTTTCCTCATTTTATCCAGTGTTCATTAGTTGCATTGTACATGAGTACCTAATATGGCCTAGTTGTCGGGACTCATTTTTACTCCATAGTGATGTTCAGGGGGAGTGTTGGAGAAATTACTATTTTCGACACACTAGTTCAGTGGGAGTTAACTAACTAGTTCTATTTTAGACTTTCTATATAGATCATCACTATTATGCATGCATGCATTCCTAAGGAAAGCTAACCGCTTGATTGTTTTTCTTAATTATGGATTGTTCTTTCCTAAATATGAGTGTATTCCACTCATTCATTGTATCATAATTTGTATCACAATGATCACAATGATCATCATTGATTAGCTCATTGGAGTAGTGTGAACCAGTGTTTTAAAAACCGGTGAACCGGAACCTGAACCGGCCAGTTTTACTGGCTTGATGGTCGACC
>ML801296.1:70908-87310 GCA_009831015.1 Picea engelmannii | reverse complement strand
TCAGGTGACTTAGTAGTGTATGTGCACACCAACCTCCGTCTTATATACAAGCAGAGGGAAGAGTGGTTGAAGGGAAAGACAAAGATGTGGGATGTGTTTTCTAATGATATGTATTTGAACAACAGTGTTGAGTTGGCATTAGCCAACTTGGATCTTGATGAACTAGTGCTAGAGCCGGTCACTTTTGATGATGGTGATCCTCTTGAGGGGTCATCCTCCAAATTCCACATCAACAAATGCACGGGTTGCATTGGATATAGGGGAGGAGGAGGAGGATGGAGAAGAGAGCAGTGGTAGTGATGTCAATCTTGATGATTATGACATGGAGGACTACTGACAGCCACAACTCATGAGCTATGAGATTCTTCCATCTACGGTTCTAGTATCTACCCTATGGCTATTTTGTATTTTTCATTGGCATTCCCACATATAGTATCAGTGACTCTAATTTAGTATGTTATTTGATGTTGTAGAGGCCATTTAGAGCCTCCTTGATTATGTATTTATGTTTCGATCTCTAGATATGTATTGCACTTGGTATCGTTTTGATATATTCATGAGCATACTTTGGATATGTCGTCTCTAATTGTCTCTAATGCTTTGGAAACATGATTTAAAATCTTAAAAATATATTTTTTTTCGTTAAAATTTAAATATTTTTTTTTATTTTTTAAAAAACCAGTTCGACCGGTTCCGGTTTCGGTTCAGGTTGGACCCTCGATCGGTTACGATGCCAGTTCTGATTTTTAAAACTATGGTGTGAACATATTTTCTCATTCTTCCATATTGAATCTCTCGTCCTTTCTTGATAAGCTTTGTTTGTACTTGCTTTAGTTAGATCTCCTGTGCAGGTTTCAATGAAACATTGACACCTAAGTTTCCTTTAGGTCCATCCTTAGCGACTTTGGACTTTGACACCTTTGGTGTGGACTTGAATGGTAAGAGAGAAGAAGGGACCTGGTTAATATTGGTTTATAACTTTATTCTCTTGGGAGTGGAAATTCCCAGCAGTTTGCTCATATAGCTGGAAAAGAATTGTTGTTTGGCTGGATGGAGTTTCTAATACTGGAGAAGTGGAGCTTGGTGAAAGTCCAACTTGTATCGTTCCTTGCAGAAGGAAATCGATCTACAAGCCACCCTTTCTTCAGATATGGTTATGGAGGTTACCCACAAGCCTGGACCACATAAGGTCAAAGTAATATGCTTCTCAAAAACTGGACATTGTGCAGCCCCATTTCTAAGACAGACAACAAGAGATTATTTGGCATATGCATCTTTTAATCTTGTGCTATGCAGAGAAGAGAATGTTTCCTTATGGTGGAACATGATTGGAGTGGATTCTGCCCCTGCAATTGTCTTTTTGAAAGATCCTGGTGCAGAACCTATGTACATTATGGGACTATCAATAGTTCTGATTTTCTTAGTCAGATGGAGCAACATAAAAGTCACACTCTCCCACAACTCGGGAGCATAACTTCTATGGATCTTGGATGTGATGTCAAAGGTTATTCTCAAGCTGATTATGCACAGTGTCCAAGATAATCTTACAAATGAGGTCATTCTGGACACAGCTAATATATTATCTCTTACAGATTTATTGGTTACAGCATATGCCTTCAAAGAAAAACGCCTTACTCTTGCATGGTTAGATGGGGATGCCCAGAAAAAAACATTATTTCTTCTACTTGCATTCAGAGAATATCTTTGAGACATGTGGACCAAGAAGGTATGCAGAAGATGAGTGTCCTTTCCCATGAGTTCCAGATCAGAAAATGAAAGGCATTTTCGTAGGTCTATATAACCACTGATTTAGTATGACAAGGTGCAGTTTTTGAGCTAATTTGAATGGTGTTTAAGTGCTGTTTTAAAGAAATATAACGCAGCATGCAGAGTGCTGGCATTCACCTTATTTCTGGCTGATGTTTATCTTGATTTTGGGTGCTGTTTGTTGAGGAGTTTATTCAGAACAGGAAGGCATTTTGAGGAAGATGAGTCAACAAGGTTCGAATCACATTTTGACCAATTCCTAGAAAGTACAAGAGCAGCACTTCAATCAGCAGTCAAATGTTAATGAATCAGTCTGCAATCAGAGATTCTGAAATTGCTTATGTGTCAAGCAATGGAGTATATAACTAGCACATGAAGGGTGCTAGTCTTGATTTAAGAAAGGCACTATTGTTAATCCAAATCAGACCAGAATGAAGAACTATTTTTCAGACTTGGGCATTGTATGAAGGGCACTGCGTCTAGCATGATCAGTTCATATATTTAGAGTTGCTTTTCACTCCAAGTCAATCAAAAAGGAGCATTGTCTCATAAAGGTCCAAATCAATACAAGAAGTGGTTAGAAAATCCTTATTTCAAGATAAGAAAAGATAAGATAAGATAATTTCATTAATGTCCAACGAATGACCACAAAAGTAGGTCAATGGGACTAAAGGATACATCCAGTGTGAGTACAATGTAAGAGTGTTTTATTCAAGAAGAATGCCACACGGCAAAAGGGTCCACTCCAGGTCATATGACACGCTCAAAGAGTTTAAACAAGGGCAGTACTTCACCCAAGTAGGCATTCAAGGCTCATTTCAAGGTAAAGATATGGTCAAGATTAGATGTATTTTGTTTGGGCCAAGAAACTTGGGAATAGCAAAAGAAAATAGATGTTTGGTGCTCATTATCATACACTTTGTTAAATTGATATATCTTTGTACAAGAAATGTATAATATCTAACCTGCAGTTCCTTTATGAGTTGTAAATCTTTCCAATCCATAATCGATAGATGACCCTTACGACCTGCCGTTACCATGTAACGACCATTCGAAGTGTAATCCACAACATATGGTCCAAATTCTGTTCAAAACAAACATGTTTTTTACTATCAGCAATATGGAAGTCAATATTGTGATCAAAACGTGCACCCAATAAATGCACCCTACCACCTCTTTAGCAAAATTAACAAAACAAGAAGTAGCTCCTATGATACAAACCCAATATTAATAATATTCTATAGTGAACAAGCCTAGAAATTCCAGGTAGAATGAAAGAATATAGCATTATAGCCCATATCAATTCAACAGTCGGCACAGATAATTAGATACCTTGTAGCTTAATGTCAAATGCCTTTCTCGAACTTGAAAGATCTACTTCACGAACAATGTCTTCTTGTTTGTAGTTGCTTGTCCTTTCCAAGCCTTCTGCCTCCAAGTACCCTCCTTCACTTGGCAGAAGCCACTGGCAATGACATGAAGGGTTTGTACAGATAAATATCCAAAACATTGAAATACTGAGCTTCTGCCTATTTGAAATAAATAACTAGTTTTGGAACAAGAAAAGTTTTAAGCAGTTTTTCAAACATAATTTTTTATGAGAGAACATCACAAAAAGCTTGAACCTTTCAACCTTGTTTTTCCATATAAGTATCAACCATTCCTAACAAATTCAGCAATGCTATCAGTGTATGTGTAAAGCCAAATATTAAGAATGTTTTATATTTCCTTGACAATGCATAATTACATATGTAGTGTCTACTGAATGATTTTATTACAGTTCCTATAATGGAAAAAAGAACGTACAAAGGCCTATGCTTATCAAGCAATGAAAAGATAAACAAAATAAAGGTTTTAATAATCCAGTGGAACTCATAGTGCTATTTGTGACTGTCTGAAAAAATAGCCATTTAAGGAGAACATCAGACTTGCCAGATACGTAAAGGACAAACCCCCTCAGATCAATCGGTACCCAGAATCTGGCAAACCGATAACACGAATACAGCTTCCACCAGGGCCGATCTGCATGCATCCAGAAGATACAACACCAGGCTAACAAAAAAACAGACAAAACCAATTCCCTTGCAATGTTTGAAATAATCATGCAATTATGAGGTCACAAGTTGCCAAGCAACTAACACAATTCACCATCTGATATTTCCATTTCTGGGAGAAAGTATCCCAACCAAGGAAATATTTTACTGAACCCATTTGAGCAATGCATAAGTGATCAAAATACGAAAATTCAAGTAAGTATTCATTTATATCCACTATAAACCAAACAGATATAAATGGCAGGTTTTGCACCTAGAGAGATATGAGATGTAATGTACCCATGATATTTCAAACAAGATAACAGAATAACAAAATAACAAAATCCATTTCTGGTGTTAAAACAGCAGATAGTTTAACTAAGGCTTAGTACGGAGCTATCTTGATTCTTAATAAGGTGCTCTAACATGTTCAGCATCCTATTGTTTGCTAAATAACAAGGATGTCTAGCAGCTTGTGTCAATGATGCGGTCCAGATGCAAGAATTGCAATACTTTTGCGATGTCCACTAATTGGTGATGAGACATAGCAATACAGTCAATGTTGGCCCCAGTGCTGTGTACGCCCCATAAGAAAATTGATTTGGCCCCTTAAGTTGATTCACCTCTAAGAAAAGTAAGCAATTATTACAGTCCATTGTATTGATAGGATTATAACCAATTAATTAGTCAATTCATTCACTGTTGGATCATCAAAATGTAATCTCCTAAGTTACAGAAAATGCACTCTTTTACCCTGCATTGAAAAGGGAAGTGTTTCTGAAACAGAAAACACCCTGGAAACACAGAAGAACACTAAAAACATTGCCTTTTTTCGAAAAAATCTCTAGGACGTTTCTGGAACAAGTCTCTCTCAGACTATTTTTGGTCTAAAGCACACCTGTTTTGCAGAAGGCCGTGTGGGACACTGGATCCCACAGTAGCCCAAACTAATTTATTTGAAAATAAATGAAAACGCAGAGAGAAAAGATAAAAAGGACAAAAAGACATTCTTCTCTAAAGAGCATGAAGCTCAAAAAGAACTTAATTACATAATTGAGGAAAAAGAGTTGCAATAACCCTATAAATTCCCCCACTCATTTTTGCACAATGAGCAGTATGAGCAACCACAAGGTTATTAGTTAATCCAGATCACTAATTTTTTGAGAGTGTAAAACCTGATTTATAAAGGAAGTTAATTATTTTCACCCTTATTATTAATGTAATCAGATATCATGTAATCTATAAAGGCTATTGGTCTAGTCTATTTTCTTATATTTTTTCCATTGGGATTTATCACTTGTGATTGAGATTGAAGCAATAAAAGTTAAAACTTAATATCTCAAATATATGTGCATGTATCACCATTGCTCTGATTCCTAAATTTTGGGGAGATTTATTTCCAAAACTGTCCCCATTTATCCTTTGTCATTTCCCCATTTCAGGCAACTTTAGTAACTTCCTTATCATATTGAGGAGTTTTGCATTTCATCTTTATTTTGGGAAAAAATTTCAAAACCAGAATATCTAAGATCTTCTTGATACTCAACTTCTAAGCACAAAAGGACTTCAATGCATCACATAAAGGAATTCATAGAAACAATTTATAAAACATACCACATCAATTAAATTGCCAGAACAAAACATATCCAAAGCTTAACATATTACATAAATTATTTTATTGCAATGAATCAAATAATCATAGCCTGAATCTGGACATGATCACTCAGGTCATTCCAACACAATTTGGCACTCCGACTAAGGCCATTTCCTTCCTAACTACTCAACTCTTACTTAGTGCATTTTCCTTTTCCTCTATGCATCCCTGGACTCTACTTCCTCTATTACACAACGTGTTCATAATTTATATAAACCTCTATGATTATGCTCCTTTAGTCAGCCAGAAACTAGACATCATCCATGGTACCGCATGTCCCACTCAATGTCCTGAATGTTATCTTTGTCCCAACAGATTGAGAAGTTTTTCAATCAGAATTCTAGATAACATGTTCAATCATTTAATGATCTAAGTCATCAAGTATCATGCTCCACTCTCAAACTCTTCTTCCTCAATTAGAGTCTTACCACCAAGACATTTTGACTTGCTTCACACTAACATTCTGACTTTGCAATCACAAAGGCAAAAAAAGTATTTTGCCTCTCATTATTTTCAAGGAGCTCACCTCTTGTTATTGCTCCATCATTCAAAATAGAAACCCCAAACTAATCGTCCCTCACTGTTGATTTCTTATAACCCAGCACACAGAGGTTAATGCCAATAATTTACTAAACCAGAGATTTATACTTTGCTGTTATAAATTTCAGAATTATGCATACAACCTACAGCTGAGTTATTTAACCAGAAATTGACAGCAGATGCATACAGGAAACCAACCATAAAAATAGACAAATATAAGATGTACCCTGAAAACCCTAATGTGGGGAAAAAACAGCAAAGAGGGGGCTTTATTATGGGCTTTCAAGAGAATTTACAGCAGCAGAAAAAATAGAAATTTCTTACAGAAATTCCCAGCAACCTTCCTCTCCTCCCTCACAGCTAAAATCAGCCCAGCTACAACAGGCCCTGTAGGGCCCAGCAAGTACGGCCTGCACAATTTCGTCCCTGTACGGCCTGCACAATTTCGTCCCTGTACGGCCTGTGTACCTGGCTGGCTGAGGTATTTTGGTCCAGATTTGGCTTGCTTCTCCCTGCAGAAAATGCCCAGAAATCGGACTCCTGAAGGCTGCTGTCTTTGGCCTAAGTTCGGCCTCCTTTTGCTGCACAGAATGGCCCTGAATTGACCTCCACTGGCTGCTCCAAACTAGCCCAGAACTCGCCCTTTGCCTCAGCTGCTAGCTCACTCCTCTTGCCCAAGCACCCCTCTTCCTCTCACTTGCTCAACCTCACAAATGAGAATGTGTCCCTTCACCCTCAGCCCCTTCCTTTATCTCATCTTCAGCCACCTTTTCTGCCTTGATTTGTGTGCCAATGCAGCCTTCAAGGCTCCAAGGAGGTGCACCCCCCTTAGCTGGACCCCACAGTCCACTCACAAGCCCATGAGGTGTGCCCCACTAGGCCTAGGCCCCACAATCCACTCAAAACAGAAATCATTGTTGCATGCCTAAGTTAGACTCAGGCTAAGATAACTAAGGCTGATCTGGGTAATTAATGTGTCCATCAGCTAGCCTAGGACACATAGGCATAGCTGAGACACCTACCGAGCTACAAAAACTGACACTCCCTCTTAGCGAGGGAGGTCTATCCACATGGATCAATTTCTGGCCCCATCAAATATGTTGTTGTTGTTGTAGTTTTCCCTCTGAACTGGAAGACATCCCTGCTACCTACGCTGCACTCTAATCTTATATTCTGCTCTGCTCATCCATCAATGTCATGTCATACCAGCTAACAGTCTTTGACACTGATCTCTGGTCCAAGATTCCCTTGGACCCAACTACAGGTTGTCCCAGCACCCTGTACATCATACCCTCCCTAGTGCCAAGCCTCACTGTTGCATCCAAGGTCACTCCCTCTGAACGTATGAGTACCTGTCCATCCTCAAACATCACTGCATACCCCATATCCTCCTGAGCTGATACAGAGAGCAAATTAACCTTCAGCTCTGGTACAAACATCACCTCATCCACCTCCTGAGAACCACCTGACTCTAGCTGGAATCTAACGCATCCAACCCCCTTTACTATATGCATGGTGTTCCTTAGTCTAAGTCCGTCTCTGAAACACTAAGGAACACCAAACTCATTCCCATCATATGGCGAGATAATCCATTGTCCACGAACCATGTCCCACTGTCCTTCAACTCTGCAACATTGTTGCTCGAAAGAGAGGCAACCAGAGAAAATTCATCCTCGAACTTCTCTGCAAACTCATCTATCTCAGTAGAGATGTTGAGGCTGCCATCTCTGCCTCCTTTTTCTTCTTGTTGGGACATCGGTTGGCATAGTGGCATGTCTTGTGACATACAAAGCATTTCAATTTGCCCCTGTCTCTAGAACCTCCCGCTCCACTGCTCTTCTTCGTATGAAGAGCCACATTCTCCTCCTCTTCACTCTTTGGCTAGCTAGCCTAAGTGGCATCAACTCTCAACTCCTCCTGGGAGAAGTCATCCCATCTAAGTTGCATGAAACGACATCCAACCCCTCGTCTCAGTACTCGAAACTCGGCGAAACGTTGAAACGGGTACAAAACCCACCGAAACACCATCAACGGTACCGTACGGAAGACGGTGTTTCGGTCAGGTTTGAACCCATACGGACGACTTTTCGACCAAATTTTAGCTTGTTGTGGGCCCGTACAGGCGTCTAAGAAGGTCGCGGGCCCCCTAAGATTCACCCAATCTGCTGTAATTTCCAATTTTAATTAAGATAACGCATACATACAAGTTTTTTATTCGTTTTTTTTTTTTTTTTTTTGAATTTGGAAACATCTAGAAACAATTAGAAACCCTAACAGCCCAATATTTCTTATAAGAAAGCACTTGGTTCACTCATTCCTCACACGTTCTTGAGCAAGAGGAGGTTCCTACAGTAGCAACAAGCATTTCAGTTGTGGTTTGGACTCTGGAGCATTGGGAGCAAGCTTTGGTGCATTTCCAGCAAGAGGAAGGTTGTGGGTAGCAAGAAGGAGGGTGTGGGCATTTCTGAATTTGGTGAGCATTCATGGCATATTTTCATCGACTTTTTTTAATGTTTTTAGTGTTTTTGCAGCATGCATGCCTTCTCTAACTGTGGGCATATTTTTTTACTATTTTTGTAGCATTCAAGGCTTCTCAAAGTGCGGTTTCCTCTGCCCCTATAGCACCTCAACCAAGCAGGCAGCAAGAATACTATCCTTTGTGGAGGCATGTTACCAAGCTCAAGCAAATGGGTGGTGGTGGGGGTTCATGGGAATGGAGGGGCAATTTATGTAAGAATGAGAAAACCTTCAAGGGCTCTTACACAAGAGTCAAGGCTCACATTTTGCGTGAACGCGTTCAGGGTGTTGAAGGTTGTTCATTTACCAGAAATCTAGAGGTGAGGGCTACATTCAAGAGAGATCATGATGATGCTCAAAGGTTGAAGGAGCATAGAGCTAAAATTAGTATGGGTGGCACTAGCAAGCATAATCCTAGCTTGGGTGCTAGCAATGAGCCAAGGATTGTTCATGAAGCAAGGAAGAGGAGGGCGACCTTGGTAGAATAAGAGATATCCAAGCCTACAGGTGCAAGTAAAGATAGCAGATTGTTGAAAATGCTCAACAATCAAGGGAGAGAAGAAGTTGAGTCTAGAGTGGCAAGGGCCATATTTGCTTGTGGCATCCCATTTAATGTGGTTTGGTCCCCCTATTAGATTTGGTGAGGGCAATTAACACAGCCCCTCAAGGTTTCAAGGGGCCAAACTTCGAAAAACTTAGAACAGTTTTGTTCAGGAAAGAGAGGCTACTACTTGATGATGTTCTAAAACCAATTTGTAGCTTGTGGGGCAACACAGGAGTTTCCATTATCTCGAATGGATGGACTGATACAAGGCGGAGGCCATTGATCAATGTCATTGCATCGTAACCAAAAGGAGCAATGTTCCTTGAAGCAAAAGATTGTTCATGTGAGGTGAAAGATAGTAACTTCATTGTTGATATTTTAATTGCTGCTATTGAACAAGTAGGGCCAACAAATGTGGTGCAAGTTATCACAGATAATGCACATGTTTGCAAAGCTGCAGGATTGATTGTTGAGAGTAGATACAATCATATCTTTTGAACTCCTTGCATTGTCCATAATCTTAATCTAATTTTAGAAGAGAATGAGTCAAAAACTGCATGGATTAAAGAAGTCAAAGGGCAGCTAGGGAGATAATAAAATTCATCACCAACCACCACCAGTCTCAAGCAATATATCGAGAACACTCCAAATTGGAGTTGCTCAAAGTTGCTAAGACAAGATATGCATCCAACTTCATCATGTTGCGTCGACTTGTGGAAGTCAAAACTGCATTAATGAGTATGGGGGTGGGTGCCACTTGGGTTGAGTGGAGACAGTGAAATTCAGAGAGGGGAAGTATGGTGCGGAGAGTGTTAATTGATGAGGATTGGTGGAGCAAGATAGAATTCTTGCTCAAGTTCACATTACTAGCATTTGAGCTTCTCCGAGATGCAAACACAAACAAACCTTTCTTAGGAGAGATTTATGATGGCGTGGATACCATGGTTGAGAAAACCGTGGTATTTATTACACAGAAGGCTCCAACTCTTCTTTTTGTTGATGTTGATTTTGCTAAGCATGTGAGATCCATCATGGTTACGAGGTGGAATGGATTTAACACTCCATTGCACAATTTGGCACATGCTCTAAATCCTAGATTTTATGACGAAGATTCCATTACTCAAAGCAATGGGAAGAGGAAGGCCCCACATAAGGACAAGGAGGTGGCCAGTGGAGTGAAAAAGGCTTTCCAAAGGTTGTTTCCAGGTTCTCAACAAACAGAGGTCAGGGAGGAATTTGCTTGTTTTTCTACTGGATTAGAGGATTTTGCAAACATATCATCTTTGGAGGAGAGGAGGACCATGGACCAGATGAAATGGTGGACTTGTCATGGGGCAAATGGTGTATATTTGCAAAGCCTTGCCACTCGTATTCTATCACAAGTGGCAAGCTCTTCATCGACARAAAGGAATTGGAGCACCTATGGCTTCATTCATTCCGTGAAGCGCAACAAGTTGCCATCCCAGAAGGCTGAAGATCGTGTATACGTGCAATCAAACCTCCACCTTGTGTCTCCTAGTTGTTGCAATCCCAGAAGGCTGAAGATCGTGTATACGTGCAATCAAACCTCCACCTTGTGTCTCCTAGGGGTGAAGAATATGCAACTGGGCCTCATAAAGAGYGGGATGTGGATGCMAAATGCCCAGACTTGGAGCTCTCTCTTGGTTCTCTTGATATTGGTGAYGATGCAACAACAACTGCAAGTGGAATTGCCTCTTCTGCACATCCATGCTCTAGTTCTACCGAGCATGCATCTTGTTCCATATTTAATGATGAGGATGATGATGAGTATGACATGTATTAGGAATCTATGTAATTGCAGTTGTCTTTAGCTCGTGTTTTATTTCATTTTCAGCACATAAAGCCTCATTTATAAAGGCTGATTTTGGATGTATAGCCTCATCTATAAAGGCTAATTTTGGATTTTGTTGCTTGCCTCACGTAATCAATGATATTGATCATCTATGGGAGTTAATATAGACATGGTTTTCCTTCTAAAATGTCATTTATTTGTGTGATTATGTTTTTCTTGCAGGATATTGTGTTTTTTTTTTAAATGTCATGTCCCCTCCCCTTTGACCCCACCAGAGGAGGGACATAGTGGCTTAGGGGGCTCCCTATAGGCAATAGTCCCCAACTAAAGGGGAGTCGTGGGGCTTTAATGGGCACAAGGAGGGCAGCAGCTAGTTTAAAAGGTGTCCATTGGGCAAAGTAAGGGGTAAAAGACCCCCAACCTAAGGAGTAAACCACCATTGGATAAAGAAAAGGGAAAAAGACCCTAACTTGAGGGATAAGTCACCCAAAAACAAGGAAGCAAGCAAAAGGCGAGATCTATATAAGGGGGAGGAGGCTCATTTGAACACACACAAGGATTATTTTGGATTTCTCTCTTCTCTTTTTGGAGGCAATTGCCTCAGTCCTTTGGAGGGTTGGTAAACCCTCAGTTCTGTTGAGTTTGGATGGGCTTGTGCTCACCTTAGCTCAATTCCTGACCTTGTTCTTCCTTCTATTCCCTGCCAAGATTGTTGCAGCTACAGAAAAAGGAGGGGATCGAATCCTAATCTGATCAACTAAGGGGAGGGTGAACCTTAAAACAGTAGAGCATGGTCACCTAGTGAAGGTCGAACCACTAGCCTGCAAGACCAAAGGCTTAAAGAAGATTGCAAAAGGTGCTAGGAGGGCAGGCAGAAAAATCTCTTAAGGGTCGAGTAGATTAGAAGCAGCACTAAAGGGGCTAGAGGGGGACCGGACCCCTAATTTGCCCTCCTTGGAGGGGACCAAACCTCCTTACTGGTAAGCCGGGTGCCTGGAGGGGTTGACTAAGGTTGTGGAGGGGCCGAAAGGCCATTTCAGTGAATATGTTGTGGGAAGAATCCATTGAATGTTCCAGGCCGGCAATGGGAGACAACCCACAAGGGTTTACGGGTGCTACCAGTACCAGGAAAGAGCCCTTACAGCAGAATATTTTGGTGGATTGACAGAATTTGCGAAAAGTGGAGAAGACCGGGCAACATCATGGGTTCAACTATTTACTGAAGGTTTTTTAGTTGTTGTAATAGCTCCTAATTTAGTAAGGAACCTTGTAACTGCTTGCAGCCCTTAGGATCCGTGTATTGAATTATGAAATATTAGTAGTTGTTATAACAGCATCAATTATTTCTAGGATTGAATACTGTATTCTAGTGGTTGCTACTGTTACAGGATTGAAATTTAGTAATTGAAAACACTTGAATTCTACTGTTATGTTGGTTACTTTATGCTTACTGTTTACTGTGGAGAAATTGTAAGATACCGTGGGGAATATTCTTGTTGCAAACTGGTTTAATTATTTTTTTTCTAGCTCAAAAACCCTAGGGATATTACAGTGGTATCAGAGTTGGTGATCTTGCCAGCCTGAGGAGTATTCAGTGGAAGAGAAATCTGCAGCAGCCAACTGAAGGAGCTCATAGTTGAAATAAAGTGGGAACTAGTAGGCAAGTACATGCCTTTCTATCAAGAGTATTTGGCAATAGGTAAAGGGTATTGTGCAGTTATGTCTTTTCGAGACTATTGCACCATCAAGTATGGAAGCTGGCACAAAGGCTTAGATGAGGATTCCTTCAATGGCACAAGACAAAGATTGAAGGAAGATATGGCAGAAGAGCAGAGGTATCCATTGGTGGCACAGGCACATTCCCATGTGGAGGAGCGTGCATCCAACCATGATGAGGAGGTAAGCACAGAGGAGGACCAAGCAGTGGTTGATGATGAGACCGTTGACACTAGTATGCTGACGGGGTCTGTCACTAGAACTAATGATGAGTTGGAAATGCCTTGTTCCACCTATGTTGACTATGAGGATGACGACACAGCAGCACCTGATGCACCATTAGCAGTGTCCTATGAGGTCCATGACACTAGCACCTTTGACAGACAAGTTGATGGACCACACGTTGAGGATGCTCATGATGATGAGGGTATGCTAGCACCCAACTACGATGAGCATTCAACATCCCATCCCACTCATGACACCCATGATGATGATGAGGTCATGATGGTACACCCATATGACGGAGGAGGGGTGTTTGTGAGATTGCCAGGGGACATGCATCCTTCTTCACAGGAGTCATGTGTGGAGGATGATGTCTCGCATGAGTCCCATCATAACATGGTATCACATGGTGCATCGTGCAATGATGATGAGGAGAGCACTCTTATAGATGACAGTTCATATCATCTAGATATGGGTGGGCAGAGACCGTTAGCACTACGTGGGTTGGAGGATCGCTTGTTGGTGACTGAGGATCGGATCACACAGGTGTTGACCAGAACCGATGGAGCTTGTAGATTCATTGAGGATCTTATGTGGAGAGCTCAGATAGTGGAGAGACACCGTGGAGTGGCAGATGGAGTCACTAGTACTCAGTTGCGGATCGACAAAGAAGCACTAGAGCAGCTGAAGTCAGACTACCTGCAATTGTTTATCGATAGGGACCTTGCCCTCAGGTTTGTTGAGGACAAGGAAATAGAGGTTGAGGAGCTATATTATCAGTTGGGCTTGGTACGCTCTTCGCCACTTACAGCAGAGACTCCATCAGATTTGACAGCCATAGTACAGGCGGGCATGAGTGTCACGCATGATGAGAGGGAGGAGCCTCTTGTGACAGGTCCAGACGAGGAGCATTCTGAGTTGCCGGTACTCAAGGAGAGTTGTGACTCCGAGAGTTTGGATTGCACTCTTAGCTGGTACTGCGGGGATCATGAACCCTTTCCTTCGAATAGCACACTAGAGGCTCAGAAGATAGTTGAGCACCTTCCTTGGGGACCAGCCCATGAGGAAGTATGCGCGTCCATGGATTAGGTGGACAGGTACATGACAGGCATGGAGACACTCTGGGATACAGATATAGCCACCATCAGCAGACTGTTGGGTCCAGTAGCACACTCAAGACATCAGATCGTACAAGAGGACACAATAGTGTAAAGCAGTATGCAGGAATCTTCATTAGCATACAGTAGTGTACAATGGAGCTTCGGAGCACTTCCTCCAGGAAGACCTCCTGACTGAGACCTTGAGCATACCATTGATCTAAGGTCACCCAGGATCGGCGAGAGGACAAGTGAGCCTCAGGGAGCAGCATACACCTCGATGAGTGATCTTCATTGGGTGTGTCAACAGATGAGGACTAGGGAGCAGGATATTTGCAAGGTTGTTCCTAGGTATTATCAGGGAACCTTAGTCATGCCCTTGGGGTTGACCATGCATCAGTCACCCTCCAGTCTTACAGGCAGTTGTCGAGGCATCTTTCGTTGTCGATCGATGCCCTTAACAGGGCATAGGAGGATTACCAAAGTCAGTTGAGTAAGATAGGTAGCCTCATAGAGGCGACAGAGACCATCCATTGGGACTTGGTGATCAAGGTACAGGGTAGACTCTATTAGAGTTGTGCACAGAGTTTTCAGCGGCAAACATTGGGAGTAGTAGACTTCCAATGAGATGGTGGGATCTGGGCATTCATCGGGGTGATGGGTTGCTTCGGATGAGAATAACGATCGATGAAATCAAGGTAGTGATGGATCTGCAGCGTGATAGGGATGAGGTGAGAGGAGTTGTTGAGTTTTGCTTTTCCCTCATCGAGGATAGCCATGGATTGACAGGTGATGACTTCGATGAGGTGTCTAGGCCGAGCATGATCCTTGATATAGAGTTCCAGGAGAGGAGGGCATAGTTTGAGCATGGTGGTAAAATGGTGATGATTGGAGGGATGCATCATTAGCACAATGGTTCCTCTCTGCGATTGGCATGAGACCCTAGGATCGCAGTTGTTGACAACTCGGCAGTTGACATAGATGGGATGGCCAGTTTGCGTTCTCCAGGATTTACTCCTGGGGTGCGGTCTTTAGAGTTGACCGAGCCTCGACAGTTTATGATTGCTTGGCTCATCACGGATACTCTGGCAGATTCTTATATGAGCACAAGACAGATCAGTACTATGAGTAGAAGGTGCTTTGCATCATATAGGGGAGTTTGGGACCCCGGTGACTTCACCACTTATGAGCAGGTCCGAGAGAGTTTCGCATAGAGGGACTTCGCGAATGCCTTGTCAAGACATATGGGGGAGAGTACGACTAGGCAGCTGAACAGGTCAGAGCACACTCTTCAGGCAGGGTTGATACAGTCTTCATCCATTCTAGGGGGGAGTGTATGGACAGACTGCATCATAGATCCACTGAGGGTGAAGAATATATTGATTGACTGGATAGGAGAGCTCACACACTTTTTGGTGACCTCATGGGCAGCACAGATGACAGAGCTACCTCCTTGGCAGAGGCTGATCAAATCATCAGGCACATGATTGACTCCTCGCATTAGTGATTACCTTCAAACAGTTGGTCAGGCGATGGTAGTAGACCGACGAACTGAGAGGTATTTGCATGATTACATGAGGTCATGGATTGAGTGGTTACATTTGGGCGAGCATTGCAGCGATACCACTCATGTTAGCTTACAGACCACCCAGGATTGGCATAGCATGTGTGTAGACAGGCATAGGGTAGAACATAGATTTGAGATTCGAGATGTGGTACACTTGACAGTGCAACCATTTAAACCGTCACCATGGAAAAGAGGTGGCGCTAAGAGGATGAGGCCACGCCTCTTTGGTCCCTTCAGGGTGATTCAGAGAGTCGGAGAGGTAGCTTACAAGCTGGAGTTGACCGTGGGTAGCCAGGGTCGCAGTATTTACCATGTATCATGCCTCTAGAGGGCATGGGGACCAAGGGTCACTACTCCCATTGAGTTACCGCCACTAGATGAGAGGGGACAGATGTTGTTGACTCCGGAGGAGATTATGGGTGTCCGAGAGAGGCGACTGAGGAGCAGAGTGATCAGGGGATACCATGTCAGGTGGAGAGATTGGCTAGTAGAGGATGTCACATGGGAGAGCAAGCATATTTTACAGCATCCCGATTTGCGATTGCTTGAGGACAAGCAATCTCGGGAAGGGAGGATTGTCATGTCCCCTCCCCTTTGACCCCACCGGAGGAGGGACATAGTGGCTAAGGCGACTCCCTGTAGGCCATAGTCCCCAACTAAAGGGGAGTCGTGGGGCTTTAATGAGTACAAGGAGGGCAACGGCTAGTTTAAAAGGTGTCCATTGGGAAAAGTAAGGGGTAAAAGACCCCCAACCTAAGGAATAAACCACCATTGGGTAAAGAAAAGGGAAAAAGACCCTAACTTTAGGGATAAGTCACCCAAAAACAAGGAAGCAAGCAAAAGGAAAGATCTATATCAGGGGGAGGAGGCTCATTTGAACACACACAAGGATTATTTTGGAGTTCTCTCTTCTCTTTTTGGAGGCGGTTGTC
>ML801296.1:37349-56765 GCA_009831015.1 Picea engelmannii | reverse complement strand
TCTTAATATCTTTTGTGTGGCATTGGGGATGGAGGTGAACTCACAGAAATCAGCATTCAATTTTTAATGGAATGAGATAGGATGTGGAGTGCAGCCTGAGAGCAATTTTCCCTTTCAAGTCATTTGATATGTAGGAAGGTTCAAGCATTTGGGGTTCGTCCTCAAGCCTAATGGTTATGGGACAAGAGATTAGGGATGGTTAGTAGAAAGGATAGAGTAAAATTCTCCACTGGTGCAATAGACAACTATCCAGAGGGGGCAGGTTAACTCTTGTGAAATCAATTCTGGAGGCTATTCCAGTGTATTGGGACAACCTTGCTTTTATTGCAAACGGAATTTTAGAAAGGATTAGGATCTTTGTTTTAATTTTTTATGGGGAGGAAAAATGAAAACAAAGGGGTTCACTTAGCCAGGTGGCAAGATATTGCAAAGCCTAAAAATTTGGGTGGATAGGGATTATAACATATCTATCTTTTTGGTAAATCCTTAGCAGCAAAAAGTCTTTGGAATTTACTAACTAAGGAGAGTTTGTGGAAAAGGGTGGTTGAACATAAATATATTACACCCAAAACAATCCTGGACTGGATTAGAAGCACTAGAAACTGTTCAGAATCTCTCAAATCAATGGAAAGCATTGGTTTTGGCCTTCCCTATTATAGGGAATTATTTAGCCTAGAAAATTGGGAATGGGGAATAGGTGAGAGTTGGGGCAGACTCTATATTAGGTTGTGGAGAAACAATTATTTTGAATCCAGATTTAAGGACACATCTTCATGATCAAAGCATTTATACATTAAGTCAACTAGAGGATCCCACTACTACAGATATATGACATCAGGGCTGGAGATCAGCACGGTCTCTGGAAATTGAAGGAGAGTGAGCAGAGATGTGGAACTTGAATGTAGCAGAATTAAAAAAAAGAACATGTCAAATTGAAGGATGAATAGGACATATTGGCTTGGGCAAAAAACATAACCACTAGTCCTTATACTGCTCGCTTGAGATATAAAACACTACTTACAAGTGATGCACATGAGGTGGTTTGGTGGTGGAAAAAAGTGTGGAAAATTAAGGCTCCTAAAAAGACCAGGATATTCTTGTCATTGGCTCTTAGAAATAGGATTCTAACATGGGAGATGTTACAAAAGAGGGGCAAGCAAGGTCCAAGTGTATGTATTCTTTGTAGAGAAGAAGCAGAAACCATTTCTCATCTAATGATTAGCTGTCCATTTGCTTGGCAGATTTGGAAGGATGTTGAACAGTTAACTAGTTTACCAAATGTTTGGAATAAACATACAGTGGAGTAGTGTCTGAGGAGTTGGTTAGGGAAAAAGGAGCTTAAAGCACTCAAAGCACTCCCATATCTTATTATGTGGGGTATTTGGTTGGCTAAGAATGCACAATTGTTTGAAGATCGCGAGATGCCAGCATTCCAAGTATATTATCAGGTTTTTGCTTTATTCTGGAATTGTAAAATAGAGATTAAGGAGAGGAGTCCAAGGCCAGTAGGAGACATGTTGATTGATAAATCCAGTGCATGGGGCTTCTTTGACGGGGCCAAGCAAGGTCCTCTTGATTTCTGTAGTGCAACGGGAATACTCTTTATCTTTGATAGACATTTCATAAAAATTTAAAGCTGGCCTGGGTCCTGGTACTAAGAATACACTTGAATTGATGGCTTTAAGATTTCTTAAGCTCGCTTCAAATAAAGGTGTTTCATAGCTACAAGTCTTTGGTGACTCTTCATTAGCCATAAACTAGATGAACGGGGATCTTCAAATTCAAAATTTTCTTTTGAGGCCATTGGCTAATCAGCTAAAAGTGGTGGCTAATCTGTTTGAGAAGATTTCTTTTACATGTATTTAAAGAGTTAAATACAGAAGCATGTTGAAATTCTTGCAAACCCAGCACAGGACTAATAATCCAAATAAATCGTTTTATTAATTATTAGCACAGCTAGGTTATCAACGAAAATTCAGTGGAAGCATAAAAACAGAAACCAATCACACATTGCACACGAGATTTCGGGTAAAAAACCCTTGTGGGAAAACCAGATCTGTGATGATTTTATTGCTATAAAATTAGGGCTCCCGCCCTGGGATAATGACCCTTCAGAGGATTACAATGCTGCAGCTGATAGCCTAGCCCACCTGGCTGTTATCTCCCTCGCTGACCCCAGCACCCTTTCCTCGGCCCCTGCCCCTGCACACCGGGACCCGCTTCCTGTTGCCCAAACTTGCTTCCCTGACCCGCTGCCCACTGACCGGATTTGCTGCCTATTGCCCGGACCCCTGCCAGAGGTTTCYTGCAGCCTCSTATTGCTACCMCGGTCCTTTTCTGGGCTGCCCGGGGTTGCTCRCAGCCTCCTGCTGCTACCCAAGTCCTTTACCAGGCTGCCCGGAGCTTTTCTGGGCGCTGCCCAGTATACTTGCCTGTTGCCCGAGTAATTTAAGGGCTGCCCAACTGCTGCCCGAAAATTTCTAGGCACTCTGCCCGCTGCCCAATCAATTCAAGGGCTGCCCAACTACTGCCCAAAAATTTCTGGGCACTCTTCCCACTGCCCGGGGCACTTGCCCAGAAGCTTTTTGGGTTGCCCGTCAAATTCCTTGGCCTGCTAGCACCCTGACTATCCCTGGCTCTTGGCACTCTGTTGGGTGGTTGTCCTGCTGGTAGGCATCTTTGTTGGCTCGCCTCCACCTCCTGGCCACCTTTATTTGTTGTGCAGACTTTTCAGTTGGCGGCTCAGCCAGTCGTCACATGTCTGCGGCACTCCCTCCTACAATGGCTCCTAGGCGGTTGTTCCTAGATGGCCCGACCACTCACAGCTGCCACGACCTCCGCCTCAATCTACTTCTACTATCTCCAACCTACACACTAGCTCACGATCCACGACCTTACCTTGCCACCTACTACCTCGCGCGGATCCATAGTTGCACGCACGAACCTCCGCGTTGTGTGTTGTCAGTCGGCCCAGCTCGTCTGGCAGCTACACCTACCACTGTCGTTGCGTCGTCTCTCGTCTACATATGGCTAGATCTTGTTGGTCTGGCGGCTACACCATCGACTAGCCGTTCGCAGCGTCTACGCCTCCACTCAGCTCGCGTGGCTCACGCTACCTCCACGACCACCCATTCTCTGCAATCTTCTCAGTCGGTGATCTATCAACACACGAGCCCGCGCAAACTTACCACGGCTTGGCCCTTCACACGGTCTTCTCCCAATCATACCCTAACCTTGCCATGTTGCTTTCTTGCAACACTCTCTGTAGCGTACGATCAACATCCCACGCACTTGCTCACCAACTCGGCCCGTGCATGCACCTCAGTTGCCTGATCCAATCTCTCAGGGGTTGATCTGTAGCTTACGGACAATCTATACATTGTACACAAAGTTACCAGAACCAGACCAGCCATTGAACCGGTCGACCCCAAAAACCGGAACCAGGAAAAAACCGAAAAAAAAACGGATCAAAAAATCGATCACTAAAAATACATAAAATATTCAAATTTTGAAAAACAAATACATATTCATGTGCATCCGTGTGAATCCAAACCATTATACAAAAATTTGCAAAGTTTTAAAAAAAAAACTAAATTTAAAAAAAAATGTGAATCCCTACCCTAAATTTAAAAAAAAAATCTAAATTCCCCCTACCTTTTCCAGTCGCGGGTCATCTTCACGGAACCGGCCGGTTCAGGCAAAAAAACTGGTTCCATACAAAACCGACCAAGGGCAGTTTGATGGGCGGTTCGGACCGGTGGGGGCTCAGATCCGGTTGGACCGGCCGGTTTTACCGGTTCGGTTCTTGTAACACTAATTGTACGGCTCATACGACGGCACTGTACAGTTATCATACCTTCCTTTTTTTTAATTTTTTGTCTTTGCCCAGTCTGCAACCTCTGCCTACAAAACTTAAATTTTTCTCGCAAACAAAAATTTCCCTCTACAGAACAACTCAATCTTGTGTTCCTAGTTTCCTAAGAGTCTCGACTCTGATACCATATTGAAATTCCTGCAAACCCAACACACGACTAATAATCCAAATAAATCTCTTTATTAATTATTAGCACAGCTAGGTTATCAACAAAAACTCAGCGAAAGCATAAAAACATAAACTAATCACACATTGCACACAAGATTTCGAATAAACAATCCCTGGAAAAACCCTTGCGGGAAAACCAGATCTGTGATGATTTTATTGCTATAAAATCAAGGCTCCCATCTTGGGATAATGGCCCTTCAGAGGATTACAATGGTACAGTTGATAGCCTGGCCCACCTGCCAGCTATCTCCCTTGTTGCCCCCTACACCCTTTCCTCAACCCCTACCCCTGCACACCTGAGTGCTCACTCACTCTTTGTGTACCATCACTATGTCTCCTCCTCTCACTTATGCTACCTTTTACTACATTGAGTTAACCATAAGTCCAAAACCCTAGATATTCTCTAAAGTGATCAACGACTAAGATCTAATCTCTCGTTCACTTTAGATCTGACAGTTAGGACTTAATCAACTCACTTAAGTTACTAATGCCAAATAACTTAAGCATTTAACTTAATAATTGAAAGAACATTCACTTTAATAATTACACATAAAGTGAACTTCCTAAAGTTTTCTTGGAGGTTACAAGGACGACTTCCACATGCTAGACACCAAGCCTATGTAGAAGTACTTGTCTGATGCTAATACATCAACAAAGCAGATGGACTTTCCAAGGATGGACAGAGGGTTGAGGCAGGGATGTTGCATTTGGAGGAATCCCTTGAAGCGGATATGACTTTGTCTATTATACCTGTTTAATCACATCTTTTCCTTGTTTTAGTCTTAGCTACATAATAGAGTATATGTAATAAGGGAATGTTTATACTACTTTTTGATGACGGATGGCTATAATATCTAGGATACATTCTAGCATGGAAAAATCATAGTGAAATTATGGTAGATTAGGGGTATATGTTATGTTTTCCTATATGTAGCCAGCTTGATTTTGGAGACATTTTTTTTTGAGTCGCTGAAGGTTGATAATACTAATCAAACACTGTTTTTTATACTTGTTCTCAAAGCACCTGAAGAATGTCATTTCCCATTTTTTCTAGAATAGAAATTGAGATTTTTTTTCTTGGAAAAAGAAAAGATAATTGATGGATAAACTCAACCTCTTTTCTRGTGAAATTCTTCCCCAAATCCAATAGGAATTTTGTCAAAAGTTATAATTCCACCTGATTGATGGGAACTTTGACCTTGGAACTTCGCCCTTAGAGGTTTTGGCCCATTTTGAGATGATCTGGATCATTGAAATTTTGAAAAAATGACTAAATCAAGGAAGAACTTTACCTTACCAGAAAGCTTGATTTTCTCCACTTATTAACTCATTATATATATATATATATATATATATATATATATATTCTCTCATTATTAACTCATTATAACCATTGGAGAGAGAGGGTTTGAGGTTTTTTCGGAGGGAGGAAAAGTCGAACTATGGAAACCCTAGTTGCTTTCGAGTAGGGTTTCACACTATCTATCATCATGGTTTTGGTCTCTAGGTGGTCATGTCGTTACTCAGCCAAAAGATAGGCCTTTCCGACAACGCTCTGACTATTTTCAGTGAGGTATGGATGACAGAGAAGAACTCCTCGATTACTTGGCAGATCTGAATGAGGGTCAGCAAATTTGGTCTTCGCCAGTTGTAAACCAATCCATACATGGTCCCAGCTCGGAATCCATGGGTAACAGAAAGGAGATTTGGGGGCGACAGTTGCGGCATCTTGGAGGAATGGTGGTAGAGAAGAGGCCTCTACCCATGCGAGTAATGTGCTAAACCCATACCTTGACCCACAATTTCTTGGTTCGGGGTGGGGTTTGGAAGGAGGCTCGAGCAACTTCTCCCCTTGGGTAGAGAATCATAATGGAGGTTTTTGTCTCAGGACGGCGTGCTTCAGGAAGGGACGACCTTCTCTCATTTGGATCTTTCTACAGATCTCTTCTCAACCGCATGTAGAGATTTTGTCCAATTCTCCCCCTCAGGTCACCCTCGCGATGGCCCCCCTGGGCAAAGGAACCCAAATTTTAGCAAGGAGAATCCTCTCACCCTCTCGGCTATTATCCCTTTTCAAAACCCTATTCAGCATGGGGTGGAAGAGGGATCACCCTTACCCTCTCTAGGTTTTCTAAACTCATTCATAATAAACCCGACGGGTTCTAATTCAGTAAGTGGGGCAGTTGTTCATGGAAAGGATAATGTGGAATATGGGTCAGAGAAGGGGGCCCAAGCAGCAGTGAGGGTTGATATTGCAGACAACACAAGGCAGACAAAGCAAAGAAGGAAGAATAAGGGCATCAATTCTTCTGGGTCGGCCATCAAGCTGCTTCTTGGACAGGATATAACAGTGCCACAGGTGGAAAATATGGCAAATACTGCGGTGGTCAGGAATGCGCATGGGCGGCAGTTTGGTATTAAGACCATTCAGGATTGGGTAGCAGCAGCGTGGTCAAAAGATGTTTCCATCTTACCCAACGTGACAACCCTCTCAAGGGGTTGGATCCTATTTAAATTTGAACAAGAAGAGGATGCAAATAGGGTTATGAAGAAACTGTGGAGCATCAACTCGACTCCCCTGCTTCTAAAAAAGTGGTCTCCTCTCTTTGATGCGAGGCAGGTTTAGCAGAAGAAATGGAATTGATTTGGGGAGAAACATTTTCACCAAAAGTTGGATTATGAGGGTATCCCGTTTCGATGTCGTCGATGCCATAAACATGGGAACATAGCCATGTCATTGCCCTCTGCCTTTTCGGGATCATGGAGGAGAAGCTGGACCTAAGCAACATATGAAAAGGGTAGCACCACAAACAGAGCTAGATGAAGTAGCCCCTGCAAGGAAACAAGGGAAATTAACTTCAGATTTGGGGGCTCGGGAGGAGGCGAAGGTAGCAAAAGATCACAAAGCTATGGAATTATAGCCTACAGTAGCAAGGGATCAGGAGCCTTCTGCAAAACCAGGCTTGGATGCAAATCATTCCCAAAGTGATCAAGCCACCATCCAAGGTATCACCTCTCATTTTGGTATGTTTCTCTCTACCCCTCCTGCTATAAATGTTTTAGTGAATTCTTTAGCTCTTTTGGGCAAAGATTGGATTGATTCACTTAAAAACATTCATTTCTCTCATGAGAATTCAATGAGCACAAATTTCATCCTTCCTGGTGTAATGTTCCCAACCAGATCTGATTGGAACATTGAGTTTTTGTTGTGTTTTATGTGTTTTCTGGTTGTGGCCTTTCGTCAAACACTTTGCAGATTTGTCTTCTTGAGATGCGCTAGGGTTTAATATTATGGTTTGATTGTATGTTTGCAGCAAGTAAATGATGTAGATATAACAAAGGCATATACTCAACAAGGTGCAAGATCAACAACACAAGAAATAACCACAAATACCTCAGATTTTATTATTCATATATAGATGACCTCATACAAAATGGAGCAGATCTGGAATACATATAATAGAATGGAGTGTGTGGATGATGATGCCTCCAAGATACACTAGAAAGATGAAGAACTAGGTTTCCAAAGCCTCTCCAAGCTGAATACCAAGTAACACTGCAGTCCAACTAATACCCTCTGTTGTAGGTGATGCTCTCTCTGGCACAATGTGCACTTCCTGGCTAGAATAGACCAAGGGAGGTACGACCTCCTCTCTGATGGCATCGAAGCTCTACAAAACTCTGTGAAATGGTAGATCTGGTGATGGCAAGATGATGGTAGTGGTCTTTGAGTCGTGGTTCAACTGGAAGACCCCCAAACAACAATGTCTCTAAGAACAGATGCGCCCCCGCTAGCTGAATCAAGCCAATAGTTCGGCTTCCTTGAAGATGGCCTCCAAACCCTCTAAAAAAGATGCCAAACTATAGATCGGGGAATAGGAATGCCTCCCGGTGTGCCTCCTGACTATTGGGTGAGATCTCACCCTCCAGAACACTGGATCTCCAATGGACAGTGCGCCCTCCTAAAGAGGAAGCTTGTCCTCCTGAATGGTAGACTGAATGGATTGAAGAAACCACTCAATCACCGAAGCAAAAGGGCACCCTGGTGGTAGCTAACACTTATGAAGTGAGATCTCTCTCGGATCCGGTGTCTACAACCCTCCACGAACTCCTCTCTCAAGAACAATGCGCCCTAGCTCTGCAGAAAACCTCCAATAATACACCATGCCTCCACAAATGCTCCTGGAACTGAATAGTAACTGATGTAGAATGGTGAGGGAGGAATCTTTCACCTCCTTGGCCAAGCTTGGATCAGGAAAGGTGGGATCTTTCACCACCGAGCTGATCTGTAGGGTTTGTCCAGTCAAAACCCTCAAAACCCCCCAAGTGCATGGGCTCTCTAGCAAGAAGCCAGACATCAAGATGATAAACAACATAATGAGAGAATAGAGGCCCCTATCTCTCTTTTATCCCCCCCTGTTCACCTTTTCCCTCCAAGTGACTTTTACTTTATTTTATTATTCTTTAATTAAATCACTTTATTAATTAATTGGCCTTTATTAATTATTAAATCATCTAATCTTGTAGCTCTCTTCCTCTCGATTCCGATGAGCTATTACACTAAGAGGTTTCTCCAAGTATTATGCCCAATATGACCTTCTTAGTGAATTTAATTAAAATATGACCCATAATAACACAAAATTACGGAAATCGTCGGAATACAACGGAACCAAAGCCAAGTTGTGCGGAATGGATCCTAATGATGAAATATGATAAACGATGCAAGTCGGCCCCAATAAAACCCCTCAATAATCTCCTGAACTTAATGTCACCCCCATCTGGCTACTCTGGTAGGCATAACACTTTGTAATGTAATAATGTCCAAAAATGGGGACATTACACCTTGCCCCCCAATTGCACATTGTACTACTCCTCGACTAAAAGCTACCCCTCCCTTCCCCAAACCATCCCCTGCAGACCCAGAATCATCCCTAGACACGAAAGGAGTAGTGTATCAATTACGAAATCGGTTGATTCCTGGCCAGATTCAAGTGGATGGATTAGGGAAAAATCCCTCACCAACTCAAGGGGGTAAGAGTAGGGAACGAAAGTCATATTTATACAAGGCCCAAAATAGGGCGTTGGAGTATATGGCAGTTGGAAAACAACTCTCAATTTCTGGGGCACTTCGAGCACAGAACGCCCCGGAGGGAGTATCTAAATGAAAATCCTCTTCTACAATTGCAGGGAAATGGCAGGACCCCATAAAAAAGTTGCCCTCCGCAGGTTGGTGGAGTTGAACCAGCTCGACATCATCTTCCTTCCATAAACAATGGGGGAGGAAGCGGTTGTTATTCCATGGCTGGAAGCCATTTTCAAAAACTTGAAGTTCTTGGAGTCAGATGTTAGAGGGCGATCTGGGGGTTTGGTGATTGGGTGGAACCCCAAAAAAATCAAACTCATAAACTCTTGAGGTATTGAATCTGGGTTGGGCATAAATTTTCTCTCAGAAGATTTGGGTATGGAGTTATCGGCCTTAAATATTTATGGTCCTTACTAGGACAGGATCCCCTTCTAGGAAGCCCTGGCACAGAAATCTTTCATGAATTTTGAAAGGTTGATTATGGTTGGTAAATTAATTTTTTCTCTAGGGACGGCTGAGATCTAGGGTCCCAGGGCTCGGTCAAACTCACTAATAGACTTTTTCTCTCTCTTATTGAGAAGCAAAAATTTATTAGATATCCTCCCAACCAAGATTAGCCCGACTTTGAGAAATAAGAGAATAGGAGAAGAGTGTGTGGAGAAAATACTTGACTGTTTCTTGATCTTAGAAAAGTTGTCGAAGACTGGGATCTGGATAAGGCAATGGGTGAGCTGGAGGAGAATCAGACCACTCTCCCATTTTCCTGGAAATAGCGGTAGGACTGAGAAAACCAACTAGCCCTTTCAAGTTTAATCTAGAATGGTTAAAGGAGGAAAGCTTCATCTCATTGGTCAAAGAACATTGGATACCCTATGATGGCTCCTTAGGACTTCGGGTGGGAGTACAGTTTGCAGCCAATTCAAAACGAGTCAAGCAAGCTACTATAGAGAGGGCCAGTACAAAGAGACAATAGGAAGCTCGGGGTCTCGCGGATATTGAAGTTGCTCTTCAATCAATCTATGACTCAGAGGGAGGAGGATATGAATCGAGGAATACAAAGGAAGCGTTGCAAAACCTAGAAAAACGCAAGAGAGATTATGGAAGATAGAGAGGTTGCATGGCGCCTTAAAAGCAGGGAAATCCGGCTACAGAATGAAGATGAGAATACAAAAAAAAATTCGGGCGTATGCTAAGGGCAGAAAAATGGCCAATACCATTTGGAGTCTAAACGATGTTGAAGGAAGACATGTTTCTTCTTTTAAAGGGATGGGACGACTTGGTAAGGAACATTTTCAAAACCTCTTCAAAGCTGAAGCAAGGGTTTCAATGGCAGAAATAGTAAGAATTGCCCTTTATTTTCCTAGATTTGTTGAAGAAGAGGAAATAGAGCGCTGATGGAAGAGATTTCAGAAGAAGAATTGAAGGAGGTTTTGCACAGTTTTTAGAAGGATAAGAGCCCTGGGCCGGATGGCTAGACAGTTGAATTCTTTCTAGGGATTTATGAAATGATTGGGACGGACATCCTAAGAGCAGTTAAAGAAACTCGGACTGAAGGTCATTTGCACGCCCCTTTCAATGCCACCTTCATAGCCCTTATCCCCAAATTAGATGACCCATCTTCCTTGGACGACTTTCGCCCAATTTCACTCTGCAATTGTATATACAAAGCGGTGTCAAAAGTTATAGTAAGAAGGATAAAAGCCATTCTCTCAGAAAATATATCCAAAGAAAAAATTGGATTTCTAGAAAGGAGACAAATTCATGAAGCTATTGAGGTTGCACAAGAAGTCATGCATAGTGTGAAATCAAGGAGATCTAAAGGGGCAATCCTAAAAATTGACCTGTCAAAAACCTATGACTGAGTTAGTTGGCTCTATATCAGATTGCTTCTAACCCATCTGGGATTTGAGGTACCTTTTATCAATTGGGTTATGTATTGGTTAACATCGGTATCCTTTGCAGTTTTGATTAATGGGGTAGCACCCTCTTTTTTCGATGCTGAAAGGGGGCTGAGGCAAGGATGCCCCTTATCCCCACTTCTCTTCTTGCTGGTGGCGGAAGGATTAAGTCGAGCCATTGAAGAGGCAAAAACTCATGGGGAGTTTCAAGGTATTTCTATATCCCCAAATTTAAAAGTAACTCATCTCCTTTTTGTCGATGATGTCCTGATTTTCTGCAACGGACTAAGAAATGATGCAGAAACTCTGAATAATATTCTGGGATTATTCCAAAGAACCACATGAATGCAAATAAATGAGAGGAAATCCACACTATCGCTTCATAATATGGAAGTGGAGGAACAGCTGGAATACCAAGTTTTTTCCCCTTTGACACAAAGAACCTAAATGAGGGCTTAAAATATTTGGGATTTCAGTTAAAACCAAGTAATTATAGGAAAGCAGATTGGTTGTGGCTTTTGGAAAAACTGGAAAAACGATTGAAAGTATGGGGCCTCGGATGGCTTTCAAGAGCAGGAAGGCTGGTGTTGGTGAAATCAGTATTAGAAGCTATTCCTATTTATTGATGTCTCTAGCCTGGATACCCAAAGGGATTCTGGAAAAAATAAGGAGGATTTGTTTCAAATTCTTATGGGAAGGCTCAAAGGACCAATATGTTTTTCCATGGGTGAACTGGGTAGAAATGGCAGCCCCAAAAATTCTTGGAGGATGGGGATTAAAGAACATTTTTCTCTTCTCCAAAGCACTAGTGGCCAAGTCCAGTTGGAAACTGATCACAAAAGACAATTTGTGGACCAAGGTGGTCAGCCAAAAGTATATCCATCCAGAATTGATCAAAGAATGGATCAGAAGTCTGGCAAAGGAAAGAGAAAATTGCACCATTATATGGAAAGCTCTCTTAAAATCATTTCCTGTCATTGGGGAAAGATTAGCATGGAAAGTAGGAAGAGGAAACAAGGTCAGAGTTGGAACAGACCCTTGGCCTGGAAGTGGGAACAACCATATTCTGCCAGAGGAGCTGGTTCGGCATCTAAACACAAACGATATCTTTTATATCTATCAAATTGCTGACCCAAGTCGTACCACTATCTGGTCCCAAGAATAGAAAGAAGCTGCTCAAACCGGTTTAGGGGGAGACTTTTAGAAGCTTGGGAAAACTATACAAGGGCTTTAAAGCAAGCACATACAAGAATAACAGAAAGGGATGATGAGTTGGTTTGGCAATTCGCACCCCATGGGGTTTACACTCCAAAACTAGGATACTCACAACTGACCATAGATCTTCAACAGAGAGAGTCTGCCTGGTGGTGAAAGGTCTATGGAAGCTGAAATGTCCTCTAACAGCACGAATCTTCATGTGGTGTGTGATCAAGAATAAAATGCCCACATGAGACAGAATGAAACGGCGGAAAGTGGAAGATCGGGGATGGTGTGCATTATGCAAGGCAGATGAGGAATCTGGAGCGCATCTATTCATTTCCTGTCCTTTTGTTAAGCAAGTTTGGGAGGAGAGCTCTTGCGCCTTGGGACAAAACTGCAAGTGGAAAGGTCTCTCGGTAGAAGAGGCCTGGAAGAAATGGCTCACACAACCCAGCAACAAGATTCTAAAGGCTCTTCCTCTCATTCTAATATGTGGTGTTTGGTTAGCCAGAAATTCTGCAGTTTTTAAAGACAAACTTACAATGCCAGATCTCATAGCTTTGCAGGGACTTAGCATACTTTCTCACTTTCCCCAGGAAAAAGACAGTAGCACAGACCAAATCATTCAAGAACAGATTGATTACAACAAACCATGGGCTTTTTTCGATGGAGCCTCTCAAAACAACAATACAGACTGTGGTGGGGGAGCAGATTTATTCCTGTCAAAATCTCATTTTTTCAGAATAAAAATGGGGCTAGGCCCTGGATCAAATAACTACTCAGAACTCATGGCTCTCAAATTGCTCCTGCTGTTTGCAAAAGAAAAAGATGTTTCTTCTCTTCAGATTTTTGGTGACTCTATGCTGGTTATATATTGGATCAGAAAGACACAACGATGCCACAATATTCTCTTATCTCCACTGCTTGATGAATTATTCAGAATTCTGGACACTTATGATTCCTTTTCTATTCGGCATGTCTACAGGGAAGGTAACCAAGAGGCATATCTCGTCTCTAAAGAAGGCCTGTGGATGGTTTTTGGGACATGGCTAGCCACTGAAGTAATTGATCGAACAGAGCACTCTTCTATCCTTAGACCATTTATTGATCCTCCAGCTCCAGCTCCAGCTCAACTGGAAAGGCTTCTTTAGCACTGTTTCTTAAAAGTTTTTGATGCGCTCCTAAGCTATTTATGGATATGCCCGGTTGACAAAATCTCTGATTTTATTCAGATCTTATTGTGTGAACAGTATAAGCTGCTTTTTTATTCTGATGTATTTATAAAAGGGACAGTCCTGGTTCTTCGGCAGAGTCTCTAACTCCTCCCCCTGATATGGGGATGTTTTTGTAACTGGTATATTGATGGATAGTTTTTCAGACTGGTTATTTTTGAGGTGTCTTGCTCTGTTGAGAGTAAGAAGTGATCAGAGGGTACCTCTTTTTGGGACATGCAGTTTTCTTGCATCCTCCTACTCTTCGGACAAATACATGGCGACATGTATTCTACAGAATGTAAATTTCTTTTCTTCCTTGGATGAAATAAAATTTACGCTTTTTTCTTCGTTAAAAAAATATATATCCAAACCATTAAAGACCAAATATGCAAAGTCTGTTCATGTATATACAATGTAACGGTGAATATAGCAAAATAGCATCAAGTGCAATACATATCCTAAACACAATACATAAACAGTGAGGCTCTAAATGGCCTCTAGAGTCCAAAAACAGCATGCTAAAAGCTACTACATATCGAGAAAAGCCTTTATGATTTTGTATATTAAACCAAAAAGTTGTAGTGGTGCCCATATCATTAGAAATTTTACATTGAAGTGGTGTATGGTGTAATTAATATATTAAGTCCAAACAAATGAACAGGAAAAGAGCGTGCAAACTCTCCACAGTAGCTGCTAATCACACCAAAAACCAAAGTTACCAGAACCGGTCGACCCCAAAAACTGGAACTGAACTAGAACCGGGAAAAAACCGGAAAAAAAACAGATCAAAAAACCAGTCACTAAAAATACATAAAATATTCAAATTTTGAAAAACAAATACATATTCATGTGCATCCATGTGAATCCAAACCATTATACACAAATTTGCAAAGTTTATCATATATATATAACAAGTAACATTGTATAAAACCAAAATAGCACTAACAATAAGTGGCAAGTACACTCCATAGTCATATGAATATCTGGATTCTGAATCAAAATACATCATCAAAAAGGCTCTAAATGGCCTATAAAGTCCAAAAATAACTCTAGAGTCTAGGCTAAAGGCTAGAGAGTAGAGACTACACAATCTAATAGTCTGAATCTGCATACTGAAACTCAGGCTCAGAGGACTCAGACTCGGACTAAGACTCAGACTCAGAGTCATCAACTACATCCTCAACATGAGTAGACTCAACAGGGGGATTCCAAGCCTGGCTTGATTCCCCTAGTCCAGAAGGCAAAGATACAGTTGCAACATCAGTGCACGCATTCTCTTGATGTGTCTAGGGATCCAAATCCATCTAGGAAAGGTCTTCATTGTCAAAAGTTGTTGGCTGAGTCTCTTTCCCTTTTTTTTTTTTTTTTAAATTTGCAAACCCCTCACTTTTCCGGCGGTACGGCGGCTGTACGGAACGAAACAAATTTAAAAAAAAACAGAAAAAAAAACGGTTCCGTACGGAACCGGTCAAAAGCGGTTTGAATGTCCGGTTTGAACCGGTAAGCCTTGTGAACCGGTCGGACCGGCCAGTTTTACCGGTTCCGGTCCGGTTCTAGTAACACTACCAAAAGCACAATCACTGCCAAAATCTGACCAGTTAGAAAGGGTTGCACCAACTAGTCTAACCAGTTCCGTACCAAAACGCCGAGTTCTATACAGAACTAGTCGCCAAATCGGTTCACGGGCCAGTTCATTGAACTTTGGGGTCAAACCTACCGAACCGGCTGATTCCAGTTCTGGTTCGACTGGTTTTTAAGACAATGAATAGGAGTATATATGGGGTTAAATGTATATGTAATAGGGGTCCACCTAATAGTGAGGCCACATTGGAAATGAGTGAGAATATGTGGGCTTATGATTTGAATATATGGATTTACTTGGGTTATTTGGGAGATATTCTCCTAATATGTAAGGGATTATTGTGTAACTCCTCATTATTATCACTTTGGGAGTTGTACACCATGCTCATATTTGGTGTACATTGTGTGTATGTTGGTTTATCATGCTATTTTAAGCATTGGGTCCAGAACAAATGATGCTAGCTAGTAAAAATGGTTGATGTTCAAGGCAAAAAAGGAAATTGAGACGAGATTGTCAAGGGCTATTTATGCATGTGGAATCCCCTTCAATGTGGTTCAAAATCCATCCTAGAAGAACATGGTGAGGGAAATTAAAACTACCCATCAAGGTTTTAAGGGCCCAAACTATGAAAAACTTCTTACCACATTTCTCACTAAGGAGAGGGAACTCATTGAGAATGTCTTGGCTCCCATTTGTTCCACATGGAGTGGCACGAGGTTTTCTATTCTGTTAAATGTTTTGAGGGCTGAAGATTGTTTAGGTGGGATAAACGATAGCCATTTATATCAAATAGTTTAATTAATGCTACTGAGAGTGATGGCCCCTCCTATGTGATGCAAATTTATCCCAAATAATGCAAGAGTTTGCAAAGGTGAAAGCTTGATTGTAGAGATGTTGACGAATTTTCATTCAAACTCCTTCAGAACCCGTATAGCAGAAATTAAAAAGCTTGCTAAGTCATTGATATGGAGCAAGGCCAATGAAGGGATTTAATCTAAAGATACACCAATCTCTATGAAGAAATCTATTAAATTGTTCATGTTTTTTTGCCATAAAGATACACCAATCTCTATGAAGATCTAACGGTAGAGATTTGAATATCAGAGATCTAATGACCACTGAGGCTTAAACTTCAAGAGATCATAACTCAAGCTACAGGTGTCCAAATTAGGCAAATGAGGACTCGTTGGAAAAGTGGTGAGGTGAAGAATCGCCTGGTTATGGTTTCTTGGACTATAACTATTGATTTCACACCGAAGAATGAAAAAGACAGTCACATAGGGTCAATTACTTAGTTCTTGGTTGAAGCAGTTAAGGCATCCATGTACTTTCTCAACTATTTCTCTCAAGCACAAATCAGATGACTGCAATGGTGCAAGGGTTCTTGAAGAATTTCATACCCCCCCAAAAAAAAATTGTAAGTCTAGAATCTTGTTTCTCTCCCACCTTTCATTTAGTTTCTCACTACAATCTATTGCATTGTTAGTTTCATTGACTGCCCAATCAAAAGTCCAAAGCTCTAAGTCTCCTCTCGTTTTCTTCCTCTATGTACTTTCAATTTCATTCGAACTAATGAAGCACCATCCCGACCTCTCAACACAAATGCTTTCAGAATCCACAGTCATTTATTTAATGTAGGCAAATATTTCTTGTATTGATTTAAGCAAACATTTTGAGTGACTGCAATTTCACAATTATTTAGTTGATATCAGGCAATTGTTTCTTGTGTTGCCCTAAGGCAAATAGACTTCTCAAATATTTTGGATGACTATATTCTAAGATTTTATTGTTATTTTGAGTTCCTTAGAAAACTAATCAGAAGAAGCATTGCTTTTATGACTTTCTCTCGAACCCAATAAAGCTTAGTCTTTAGCATGCACTCTCTTTCCATTTGTTTTGATTTTGAATGATGTGATTATGTAAACTTCTGAATGACACTGTCACCATTTCATTTTTATTTTCACTGCAAGAAATGCAAGTTATCCTCGTCTTCAAGAATCTTGGGAAGGCACGAGTATTTTGGTTGGACAGATTTCTTTGATCAAGTATGTCTTTTTTCCTTCTTTTAGTGTAAAAGCAATCTAGAGGCCCCCAGTCCACTTCCCAAGCAATTTATGCTTAATGACATATCCGCATTGTTTACTTTAAGTGTTTATTTTTTAATTGTTGTATATGTTATTGGAGGTTTGCAAATAGAGTCTACCAATCACAACCTTCCAGATATATCCACAGTCACCGATAGCAAGTCTGAACTTTATTTCTCAAATCTTTCAAGAGTTCGAAAGAGAACCACCTCTATAAAAACGAGGGAGAGCACTCCCTATTCCCCACAAGGATTCCTCTCAAGGTTGACACTTTCTCAATGACCTACTTTTGTGGCGTTTGTTGGACATTAATAAAATTATCTTATCTTATATATCTTGTCAGGGAAACACTGTCAAGAAGAGAGCAGGTACCAGCACACAATCTGCACTCCATGCATATTTCATAATTTGATCCCCATTTTGGAGGAGTTTGTGTTGATGTTTTGTAGCTTCAGGCAGGTATTCTCACATTGACCTTGGTGTCAGGCATGTGAGAATCATCCTTGACACCCACATTGCATTTTCATTTTGTGAAAACCCCTTTTGGATTGGAGTTGGGGCTTGGAATTGGTGTTGGGGGCTTGTATTGGGGCTTCACACCCACATGTGTGAATAAACAATTATAATTTAATATTGAGTTTAGAAGGGGTTCTTAAACTCACTCATTAGACTCCTATAAAAGGAGAGGCAATGTGAGGAGGCACCTCATGTCTCATTGTGACATCATGGAGTTGGCATAAGTGAGTGAGCACTTGTGCCAAGGAGATTGGGAGGCAAAATTGCAGCAAATCTTCCCTAATGTTTCTAGACATTCCGATTTCTGTTTTTTTCATCCAAGGAGAAAGGCCGCACGTGTGAGAGGAAGAGGACAGCAAGCCGCACGTGTGAGGGACAGCAGGCCGCATGTGTAAACAGGTCCGTACAGCTGCACGTGTGGAAGAAATCAGGCCGCACATGTGGAGCAGTCGTACAGCTGACATCAGCAGACCGTAAAGGTCATAGCAGGGTGACATCAGCAGCCATAAAGCTAGGGTTTTGTCCAGGTTTGCAAGTTGGAAGAGTTTCCAGAAATTTGCTGAATTTTGTAATTTTGAGAGGACTGATTTTGTCCTCAGATTTTCTGATTTTGTGATTTGCTGAGAGGACTGGTTTTGCCCTCAGGAATTCTAAATCTGAAAAGTTTACAGAACAGAAATTTGTGTCTCTTGTGCATGGATGGTTTCTCTCTGATCTTTATGTTTCCGCTGTGATTTTCTGTCATAATTTCAGTGTAAAATTATTCAGTGATAACAGCCCTAGGGTTTACTGTTTGAAGTCACTTGGAAGTAATTTTCAGATCTGAAATTGAATGCATTGAATTGCACTTGAAAAATTGACAGTTTGAGGCTCAAACCAATGGATTAAGGAGCTCATAGGGGAAGCTAGAGAGATAATTAAATTCACCGTGAACCATAACTAGTCTCGAGTTTTCAACAGTTCTCCAAATTGGAGTTGTTGAAAGTTGTTGAGACAAGATATGCCTCAAACTTCGTCATGTTGTGTTGCCTTGTAGAGGTGAAATTTGCATTGTTGGCTATGGTGGTGAGTAAGATTTGGGTTATTTGGATATAGTTGGTTTTGGAGAGCAGTTTAGTGCATATACTAGTCATTGATGAGGATTGGTGGAGCAAGATTGATTTCTTTCTCAAGTTTACAGCACCAGAATTTGAGATTTTCTTCGAAAAGGAGACATCAACGAGCATGGTTTTAAGGGAGGTGTATGATGGCATGGACACCATGGTTGAGAGACTTTTTGTGGAGGTAACCATGCTTTGTTGACACAGATTTTGAAAATATTGTGAGGATGATCATTGATGATAGGTGAAACTAGTTCAACACTCCCTTACGCACTTTAGCCCATGCTTTAAATCATAGATTTTATAATGATGGACTCATTGATCAAAGCAATGGGAAGAGAAAGGCCCCAAAAGGATAGGGAGGTGGCTATGGGAATGAAGACAACCTTCATGCGATTATTTCCAACTTATGTACAGACCAAAGTAAAAGAAAAATTTGCAAAATTTGTCATTGGACTAGACTTTTCAGATATATCAACCTTGGATGAGAAGAGGATCATGAACCTTATTCGATGTTGGATTGTGCATCGAGAAAGTGCTGCACATTTGCAAACACTGTTCATTTGTGTTCTTTCACAGGTGGAAAGTGTTAGAATATGAAAGATGTGTGCTCGTTTTACCATTGACAATACCCTTGTCACCCAACCATAGGCCGAAGCCACCCTCCGAGCACCTTAACCTTGACAGAGAATCACTC
>ML801295.1:176297-194327 GCA_009831015.1 Picea engelmannii | reverse complement strand
ATGATATTTGTGTTTCCACATTTAAGAATATAACACTGCTCAGAACCATTATTTTTCCTTTCCTTTTGCTTACCATGGGATTTACCTGCAGGGAAAACTCTGATTGATTATATTCCGGGTGTTCCAACGTTACAACTGAGAGATCTTCCGTCCTTCTTCCATGACCGAGACGCCGATTCAAAGTACGCTCTTGGTTTGGTGCTTAAAGCTATTCACTCAAGTCGCGGGGCAGACTGGATTCTCTGTAATTCCTTTGATGATCTTGAAAGCGCGACAGTGAAGGCAATGAATTTACAACCTCCTGTTTTGCATGTCGGTCCCCTGCTTCCGTCGGGTTATTTGAAGGGCGAGAATTACGATAAGGGCATAAGAGTTGGCACAAGCATTTGGGCAGAGTATGACGGTTCAGCGTGGCTGGATACAAAGCCCAAAGATTCAGTTATATATGTTTCATTTGGCAGCATGGTTCGTTTGTCTAAAGCTCAGGTGGAGGAAATAGCGATGGGTCTCAAGGACAGCGGACAACCCTTCCTTTGGGTTCTTCGTCCCGACATAGTAATTGCTTCAGATTGCGCGGGCTTACCAGATGGGTTTCTCCATGAGATGGGAATTACAGGGCCGCAGGGTCTCGTCGTTCCGTGGTGTAATCAGCTGCGAGTGTTGTCACATCCTTCCGTTGGTGGAATCATTACACACTGTGGATGGAACTCAATGCTTGAAAGCATAGCTCATGGAGTTCCCCTGTTGGGATTTCCTGTTTGGTCCGAACAATACACTAATTGTGTTCTCATGGCCGATGTATGGAAGATTGGATTGAGATTGAGGGGATGCAGTCGCACTGGAGACATGAACAATCTGATCATAGTGAGGGAAGACATATCTAAGGCTATAAAAAAATTGTTTACTGACGAAGGGAAGGAGATAGAGAAAAATGTGAAGGCGTTAAGAGACAGTGCGAGGACTGCAATACTGGAAGGAGGATCTTCTCATAAGAATATCGAGAATTTTGTAGCAGGTTTGAAGGCAAGGAAAGCATTTACCAACAGTATTGAACTGTAGGTTGGTAGTGATGGACAGTTATATGTTTCTACCTGTTTAAATGTATGGTGATATGTGATCTTCACAGATTACCCGTATGTGTTCGATTACTACAAAATCCGAGTCGAAGTTTCCTAATATGTTTCTTAAGTTATAGGGTTGAACGATGCAATTCGTTTTTATATTTTCTGGACCAGTGTTGTGTGTTCAATATTGTACATTTTTTTTAAAATTATGGAGTGTTTGATCTTGTAAGCTCTGACGGAGTGTTGTTTGTTCAATATTGTACATTGTTTTTTTTTAATTGTGGAGTGTTTAATCTTGTAGCGATTTTGTTGCTGCTGCTGCTACAATTGGGCAATACATTAAGTAAAAGTTCCCATCAATGATTCAAATTCAGGTGTAAGCTAAAGGATAACTAAAACGTCTCATTTATATGTAAAAAACTTTCAGCTAAGTGCTAATTACAATGTGTTATTTACTTGCATTTGCATTTTTATTGCATTTTTATTTGTAGTTGTGATTAAATGTTTTTGATTTTGTTATTGTTCATATTGTATGAGGTTTATATTGTGATTTCCATTACATTTAAGGAGATTTGCAGTGGAGCAGCGTTGGACCAACATGGGGGACAAATCTTCATGGACCCCTTCTCTTCTTGGCATTGGATCATTTATTTAGACTAGTCTTATTTCTCCTTGGTTGTATGAGTCTCACTTCTTTTTGGTTGGAGGATTGTGTTTGTTGGCTTAGTGGTCTTCTCATTTGTGCTTGCCTTGTTGATCACTCATTGATTGCATATTTGATGATCTTGGAGAATGCTATATAATTATGATGTGGTTTTAGGTATACTTGCTTATCTTAGCTATGGATGATGATTCTAGGCCCCTAAGGGTTTAAATGATGATGTTAGGAGATAATGTTTCATGACATTGTTGGAGTTTCCTAGTGACTTTTGCATGGTGATATGGTATTATTTGTTCCACTAAGAGGGGGGCATGTACAAGCTAATGATGGGCATGTACAAGCTAATGATGGTGTCTCACTACCAGTTAGTGACAATGCAAACATGAAAAAAGAACAATATGTTAACTTGGAGTGAATATTAAAGGTACTTTTACAATGAATTTGAATATGGTGTAAAAAGATGAAATGTAGGAAATTGAATTAGCTTTTCGAACATATAATTTATATTTATAGAAATTGTGAATAACTATATGTGAAATTTGATTTTTTATAATATTGGTATATTATTTTTCAAAGAAAATATAAGGTATATGTCTCCATTACTACATGTGTTATGAGTACCTTAATGATATAATTTTGTGAGTACTTTAATGATAGAATTTCCTTTAAAAATTGTATAAGTGTAGAAAACTCATTGTTCTACTGCAATGTATATTTTCAAAATTTATAATATTAATTTTATACAGTTTTTAAATTTTGAAAGTCAATATGTAACGTAGCCCAAGCTTAGTCAAGTTGCTGCTAAAATGACCCAATAAAAATTTCTTGTACCAAATCTAAATGCGGAAATAACACACATCATGACAATGAGACTCATGCAACTTTCCATACTAAATAAAAATGTAAATGAAATTGGTTAACTATGCATAACAACAACCAAATAACATACAACAACATTCAACCATAAGATAGAGATTCATGTGCATCATTCTTCTCACAACAAGGAACAACCCCCTGTAGAGGACGAACGTTCCTCCCAACCTTAGACTTGTTGTTCTAGTTCTCAATAGTAAGTCACCTCCAAGATGGGGATATGAATACATAAGAGATGGTGGTCTCTAAAGATGGTTAATGTCCTCCTCTCAAAATTCAATTTCCACAACTAATTTCAGTCCACCAGCTCTCTTCCACACAACCTGCACGACCCAAGGGATGGAATCCCCCTTCATTGCTCATATTCCTTCAGACCTTTCCACTCCCCTCTAAAGATTCCAACATATCTTGAACAAGAAATCTCTATGTTGGGACCTCAAGAATTCTACATCTGCAACACAAATTCACCTAACAACAAAATGCTTGCTTCCCTTGAAGAATTTTGAACAGAATGTTACTCACAGTTACACAACCTATTTCTCCATGAAATTTTATCTCCAAATAGCTACCAAACTTGCCCGCAACAAATTCCTTCAAGATTTGACACTCAAGAATCCTTTATTGTAAAAAACACTCCATGTAAAACAACTCTCCATGCAAAAACATGAATATCTAATTTTGGTCTTCTCCCCATACAAATTTCCTCTCTTTCTCTTGCTTTCTTGACTTGCACTCTTCCCCAAGATGATTGTACTTAGCTCCCATGCTCTTAATAACTATGGGAAGTGACTCTCACATCCACCGTCTTACATGAATTTAATGATTGGGCTCTAGAACACTCAACCAAAAAATAGAAGGTTCAAAATAAGGATAGTATAGAAAGAAATGGTTTGGGTTTAATAAACATGGGTAAACTGTCCCCCTTGGACCCCTTCCATCTCTTTTGTAAAATAAGCCCCCAAATCTCTGTCTGTGTCCATCTGCAGCTGGTGATACATTTTATTCATTATATTCAATTTACATCATTTACATATTCATTACTTGGTCCTCCACCATATATTACATTTACAATATACATCACTAGTTTGGGGTTTGAAAATAGGAATGTTGCATTCCCCCCCCCTACAAATTGCACTATCCTCAGTGCACATAACCATACAATCTACATATTGACATATATAAAAACATTAGATCAAAATACTCGATAATTCCATAATTTAATTACTCAAGCAACAATTCCAACCATCAACTCTCTTTTACCCTCAACCCACACATTGGTTGGACAAAAGATATTAGAACTCCAATTGTCAAAATGGTGTCTTCATTCACTTATGTACAAATGTACATTCAATTTTCTTCAAAATTTGCCAAAATTTGTGGGTATGCTTCCCGCATGGCTTCCCCGTGCTCTCACATAGCGTCTTTAGGACCATAGCAAGTCCAATGAACCTTTACCAAGATGATAGATTTGTTCCTAAGCACTTTGACTTTCCGGTCTAGGATGCACTCTGGTTCCACTTGGAAATCCCCTTTTTGTTCCACCTGGATCACATTCCAATCAATCACATAATTAAGATCATGTACATACTTTTTTAATAAAGAAACATGGAACACATTATACATTCTCATGGATGAAGGTAATGCTAGCATGTATGCAATCAACCCTATCTTTTATAATATCTCAAAAGGCTCACAATATCGTGTTGGAAACTTTGGGCAACTTCCCAATTTCAACGATCTTCCCTAGGATGTAACTTTTAAAACACATGCTCTCCCACTTGGAATTATCTACACATTCTTCTTTTATCAACATAGATCTTCTACCTATCTTGTGAAAATTTCACATTCTTTCTGATCTTTACCATCTGTTCTTCCATTTCCCTTAACAATTATGGCCCAATCATGGCTTTGTCTGTTAGGTTATCCCAACTTACTGGTGTGCTTCATTTTCTTCCATACAATATTTCAAACGAGCTCATCTTCAATGATTCTTGATACCCATTATTGTAAGAAAATTCAACTAAATGGATATAGTCCTCCCACCTAGAAGGCTTGTCCATTACATATATTCTCAACATATCTTTAGTTATATAATCAATTCTCTTTGTATGCCCATATGACTTTGGGTGATCTGTTTTATTGAACATCACGTTGGTCCCAAATCCTTTAAACAACCCCTTCCAAAAATTGGAAGTGAACTTAGTATCTCGGTTTGACACTATTTCCTTAGGCACACCATGTAGCCTAGTAATTTCTCTCATAAATTTTTGCAATATTGGCTACCTTGTGAGTTAATTTTATAGGAATGAAATTTGCAGCCTTTGTAAGTTTGTCCACCACTACCATGATGGAATCATGTTTCCTTGTTGTCCTAGGCAATTTGGTAATGAAATCGATAGTAATAATTTCCCATTTCCATTAAGGAATGAGCAATGGTTGTAAGAATCTTGTTGGATTTCTGTGCTTAGCATTTACCTTCTAACATTCCATGCATCTAGTCAAATAATTAGTGACGTCTCTCTTCATAATAGGCCAAAAATATTGGTTACTTACAACTATAATAGTTTTTTGGTATCCTGGATTTCCACCACATGACACATTGTGCATATTCTTTAGAACTAAATTTCTCAATTCCTATGATTTGGGAACATAAAATATGTTCCATAATAAAATGATTCTATCCTCTTCTAGCTTGTAATCCTTATATTTATGATGTATATCATTTTGTTGTAAACTTTATTTAACTTGCACATAATTTTGGCCTGCTATTACAACCTCTAGAATTCTATCTTTTAGATCTATTTGATAAATACCAATGTCTATAGCATGAATTTTATGCACCCTTCTGTTGAGTGTATCAGGCACCTTGTTCTCTTTTACCTTTATGTGATTTATGTCAAATTTATATTCACTAAGAAATTCCATCCATCTAGTTTGTCTAAGATTTATTGTTGGTTGTTCAAACACATATTTTGAACCACTATGTTTTGTCCTTAATTCAAATTTTCTTCCCATAAGGTAATACCTCCACATCCTTAAGGTATGTAGTATGGATACCAACTATAATTCATGTGTCACATAGTTTATCTCATGCTCCTTAAATTTTCTAAACTCATAAAAAATTACATGTCCATTTTTCACAATGACTCCACTGAGCCCTTCCTTGCATGCATCTGTGCACACAATAAAACCCTCATCTGGATCTGCAACTTTTAAAATAAGTGTGCTAATTAAAAAATCCTTTAAGCACTGAAAATTTTCTTCACACTTAGCAATCCATTCAAACTTTACTCCTTATTTTGAAAATATGTTTTTGGGTGTGCAATATTAGATAATCCCTCAACGAATTTCCTGTAATAACCAACTACACCCATAAATGATCTAACCTCTAATTTTTTTTTTTGGCACTCGCCAACTTTTAATTTATTCAATCTTCTCCAGATCCATTGATATGCCATTTTCTGAAACAATGTGACCCAAATTATGGATTTCCTTTTGATAAAGAATGCATTTACTCAATTTGGCATACAATTGGTGCTCTCTCAAACTTATAGCACCATCCTCAAATGTCTCTCATGCTCCTCCTCTGTCTTGGAATAAATAAGAATATCATTTAAGAATACAAGGAAAAACTTGTCTAGGAAATATCTGAACACCCCATTCATCAAACACATAAATGTAACCGTTGCATTTTCCAACCCAAAAGGCACCACTACAAATTCATAGCGTCCATACCTTGTTCAAAAGGTTGTTTTTCTAGTATCTTTTTATCTGATTCTCACTTGATGATATTCTGACCTCAAGTAAATATTGGGGAATATCTTTTCTCCTTTCAACTAATCAAAAAGATCATCAATCATTGGAAAATGATATTTATTGTTGATTGTAACCTTGTTCAACTTTCTAAATTCAATACATAACTTTAGTGTTCCATATTTTTTCTTTACAAAAAGAAATGGAGAACCATAAGAAGAAACACTTGGTTGTATGTACCCTTTCTTTAACAGCTCTTCTAGCTGCATTTGAAATTTTTTTATCTTTAGAATGCTCATTCTGTAGGGATTTTTGGACACTGGAGCAGCTCTAGGCATTAAGTCAATAGAGAAATATATATCCCTCTTTGGTGGAAATCCTGGAAACTCCCCAAACACATCTTCATATTCTTTCAAGACTAGATAATATTCAAGATTTGGATCCTTATCCTTCATTTGTTCTTGCATATGGGATGCATATATCTGGAACCCTTTTATACAACTTCTTTCCAGCTGCAATGTTGAAATCTCTCGGACATATATAGGCCTTGGAATACCTTGCACTATCCTTGAATTCCTTTCCTCATCAAGACATGTGAAATCCTTGTTATAACAATCTAAAACATCACGACATTTTTCTATCCATTCCATACCAAACAAGCAGTCATAAGACCCAAGAAGTATGATGTTTAAATATTCCTTAGTGTTAATTCCATTCATGTTTATAGGGAATTCTCTAACAATCTCATTTATTTATCTCTTGGTTCCAGTAGCTAGTTGAACTAACCAATATTTTCCATGCTTAACTTTCTTCAATTTAAATATTTCAACTAGATTTGGATCTACATAGCTATGACTAGATCTGTAATCAATAAAAATAGCTATGGGATGATTATCAATCTTACCTTCCACTTCAATCATGTGGGATTGATAGTTTTCTTGTTTATTTCCCAAGGTTGCACAAATCCTTGGCATGTTTCTGCCCATATCCTTTATTGTTTCCTCTTGCTTGATGCTATGCATAGTCTTCATTTTATATCCCTAGTGAGGAAAATACTTATATATGTGTTCTCCTTCACATCCCCAACACTTTATGGGTTGATGTCTTGGCCTCTTTCCCAAGGACTATGTCATTCTTTGATCACCTTGAGATAGCTACCTTGCCAATATGCCTAAGATATATTCCTTATGAAATGTGGCTTGAATCCTTTATTCCTTTGATCCATTTTTCCTTTTTTCTTGTCATCCCACGCCTTTTGGAAAGTTTTCCTTCCTCTATTATGCTCATACAAATACTTAGTATTTCTTATGGATTCTTCTAAATTCATGGACTCATCAAAATGAATTTTACCCTTGTAGAAGGATGACATTCCAATCAGGAACCTCTGAAGTTTGACCTTCTCATCTCTGATGAAAATCATGTGCCTAATAAGTTCCAAGAATTTTATTTCATATTCATGCACGGTCATGTTCCCAAGTTTGAGTTCAAATAACTCTTCCACATTCTTGTCAAAATATTGCTCCGACAAGTATCACTACCGAAAATATTTCTTGAATGGCTTCCAGGAAATTCTTTTCTCATCAAGGTGGTTAACTTACTTCAACAGATCCCACCACATAGATTTATTTCCTTGAAGTAGGTAAGCTACAATTTGGGCTTCTACATTTGATGAGTAATCATGCAACTAGAAATATTTCCTCATTCCTAGAAACCATGTTTCTGGATCTTCTCTTTTCTTGTTCTTTCCATCAAATGATTGTGACTTGATCATCCTTATCTCCCCTTGCAAGCTATATGACCCATGTATCCTCCTATGATGTATAATAGGAGAAATTCTTGGGCTACTCTCCGACCTTGAACATGCATATGCTCTTCGGGTCAAGTGCCCTAGGCATTGATGATGTTGATGTCAACTAGTACTCCTTAACCATCTAGATCCTCCATGATCATCCCTCCTATCATGAGATCTAGATACTTCCACTTTCCTTTCACTAGATTCATGTTTTGTTCTAGAGTCTTTGTTTATTTTCTTCTACATCATATTCAAGCTTTGTAGTATCTCTTCCTAAGATTTCATGATCTTTTCATTGTTGTTCCTATAGCTCCGAACTTTCTTTTTTAGGCTTCTGATAGTTACAAGATCCTACCCATCTCTTCATCTATTAGAGTTTGTCTCAGCATTACCCATGTTGACATGCATACCTTTGAGTTCTTCTTCATGGATGTAAGACCCTTTAACATCCTCCATATCTCTATTTCTCTTATAGGAACTAAAGTTTTCTTTCTTGTATCTCTAATTCTGCAAGAATGTGCATGCAATAATTGTTGTTAGAGTTAATCATATTGCAAAATATTTATTAATTAGACTATAGGTTATTCTTCACATCAATTTGTTAAGAACACAATGCACCAAATAAAAATCTAATTCCTTAAACACATTCTTCTTCGAAACAAATATCCAACATCTGTGTTCATACCTCATTATGAGTAATGAACAGAAAGTTACAACATTCACATGATGTAATTTCCACTTTCTTATTGCTACATAATTACTTTATTACTTTATGAGAAATTTTTGGCACCCAATTCAAAATTATAGGTGGATAGATGTATTCTCCTCCTCAATATCTTTTTAGTGACTATTTGTTTTCCCAAATCTAAGGTCTAAGATGAATTTTATGGTTTTGAGAAGTTTAGATTGTTTTCCCCAATTTATCTATGTATTCTATATCTGTATTCTTTCTCTTCATGCATATTTTTACATACCCATATTCTGAATATGGTTTTGTGGTTGTCTTTTATGGTTCATAAGATTTCCATAGACTCCTCCTATGCCTCAAACAAACTTATAAGCAAGGAGTTATGCCCCATGGAAGTAAATTGGTGACGAAATTTTACCTTAACAGTTTCAGTTGTAATTGTCTCATACGAGCTTTGTTTCTCTCCTGGAGTAGCTCTTTGGATAGCTCTCTCCATGTTATTTAATTTAATTTGCAGAGACATAATGTAGCAAAAGTACATTTTGTTCTTAGTGGTTTTGATTGCCTAAAAACGTCGTTTAGGCCCTCAAAATCGCTCTGCAAGTTAATGACCTTCAAAAATCACAAAAATCCGTTCACAGATTACTTGTATGTGTTCAATTCCTACAAAATCAAGAGTCTAATCACGTTTCCTAATATGTTTCTTAAGTTATAGGGTTGAAAGATGCAATACATTTTTATATTTTTATGGACAGGCACATATTTGTTGTTTTAAAGAACGAGATTGTTATGGCAATCATATTGAAAGTTTACAATCAGCTATGATGGAGTGTTGAGTGTTTAATATTGTACATTTTTTTAAAATTATGGAGTGTTTGATCTTGTAAGCTCTGACAGAGTGTTGTGTGTTCAATATTGTACATTGTTTCTTTTAATTGTGGAGTGTTTGATCTTGTAGCGATTTTGTTGTTGTTGTTGCTGCTACAATTGGGCAATACATTAAGTAAAAGTTCCCATCAATGATTCAAATTCAGGTGTAAGCTAAAGGATAAATAAAACGTCTCATTTATATGTAAAAAAATTTCAGCTAAATGCTAATTGAAATGTGTTATTTACTTGCATTTTTATTTGTAGTTGTGATTAAAAGTTTTTTATTTTGTTATAATTCATATTGTATGAGGTTTGTATTGTGATTTCCATTACATTTAAGGAGATTTGCAATGGAGCATTGGACCAACATGGGAAGAAATATTCATGGACCCCTTCTCTTCTTGGCATTGGATCATTTATTTAGACAAGTCTCACTTGTCCTTGGTTGGATGAGTCTCACTTCTCCTTAGTTGGAGGATTGTGTTTGTTGGCTTAGTGGTCTTCTCATTTATGTGCGCCTTGTTGATCACTCCTTGGTTGCATATTTGATGATCTTGGAGAATGATATATAATTATGATGTGGTTTTAGGTATACTTTCCTATTTTAGCTATGGATGATGATTCTAGACCCCTAAGGGTTTAGATGATAATGTTAGGAGATAATGTTTCATGACATTGTTGGAGTTTCCTAGTCACTTTTGCACGGTGATGTGGTATTATTTGTTCTAGTGAGAGGGGGGCATGTAAAAGCTAATGATGGTGTCTCGTGACCAGTTAGTGACAATGCAAACATGGATAAACAACAATATGTTAACTTGGAGGGAATATTAAAGGTACTTTTACAATCCATTTGAATATGGTCTAAAAAGATGAAATGTAGGAAATTGAATTAGCTTTTAGAATATATAATTTTTATTTATAGAAATTGTGAATAACTATGTGAAATTTGAGTTTCTCTAATATTGGTATATTATTTTTCAAGGAAAATATAAGGTATATGTCTCCATTACTACATGTTTTATGAGTACCTTAATGATAGAATTTTTTGAGTACTTTAATGATGGAATTTCCTTTAAAAATTGTATAAGTGTAGAAAACTCATTGTTCTATGCAATGTACATTTTCAAAATTTATAAAATTAATTTTATATATTTTTTAAATTATGAAAGTCAATATGTAACGTACCCTAAGCTTCGTCAAGCTATTGCTAAAATGACCCAATAAAAATTTCTCGTACCAAATCTAAATGCAGAAATAACACACATCAGGACAATCATACTCATGCAACTTTCCATACTAAATAAAAATGTAAATGCTATGTTGGGCCCGAGATATGATCAATTTTATGATAGTTATTAGGCACTTTTGTTGAATGTACATATGTGTTTTTCGTGTTTTGGAGAAGTTTTTTGAAGAATTTTGTGTTAAAGCGGTATGATCTACACCAGGTATGTATGATTCGTGTTTGATGTTAATATTAAGTATAATTCATCATGTTTTATGATTCCAAAGATCTAATTCACGCTTTTTTGGTGTTTCAGGGCAAAAACGCACCATGTTTATAATTCTGGCACTCAGTCTGACACTCCTTCCAACACTCGATCCGGTACCCGGTCTGGCACTCCATCCAACACCTCATCCTGCACAAAAACGGTGGGCGATTTGGAGGTTATGGTATTGGCGGCCAGTGGTGGGCGAATCAGAGACATGGGTTTTTCTCATGCTTATCCCCTCCAACTACTGAACTCTTGACAACTCATTTTTGGGTTGTTATGGTGGGTGATTATTGGCTCGCTCTGTTTTGGCAGTTAGGGCACCATTAATGAAATTTGCCAATTTTAGAAGTGGTTTGAACCTCCTGTGGTCGACTACTTGGTCTGTAAACATTATAAATACCACCGTGGTGGTCAGATAATTGTTAAGCAGTAGAAAAAGTCGTGTGTTAGAGCCAAAAAACAATTTTGGCTCTGTTTTTGCATTTTTCAATTGCCAGAATTGTATAAGACTGCGTTTTTCAAGTTTTAAAGGTGAAATCGTTTTGCTGAGCTCGTGGTGTGCGCTTGAGAAGTGACCACAACTAGTTGGGGAGCCCACCAACACTCTGGTAACTTTTTTATGTGTTATTTATGAATTTCATATCTTAGATGTCTTTTTTATTTCCTGTACATGAATTGTTCCTTTATTTCTTTGTTATCTAATTTGTTGTTGTAGTTTAACTATTTTAATTCTCTTTTGCAGGTTAGTATGGAGCCTTTTTGTTAAATATGCATTGATTTTATAATTAGGAACGAGTTTACAAACTCATACACTAACCCCGTGTGCAATTAGATGTTAGATTGAATTTTATTTATGCTTTTAAAATCAAATTTAAGATAGAAGTTAAAACAGAGTAAACAACGTTTTATTGCATGTCTTCTTTAACAAGGATTTGATGGATGGATAGGATTAGTTTCAGTTTTTAATTATAGATTGTTTATTCCATTTTTACATAGATCTTGCTTAACTAGTTGTTTCCTTTTTACATTTTGAATTGTTAAGATAGAACTAGTTTAGTTTATGTTATGCAATTTTCTGCTTAGATTTAGGTTGCAATTTCAAGTTGTAGCTAATGATTGAATTTAGTATATTATAAGTTTGCTTATATTAGTATGGAACGCATTTGAATTTCATAGATTAGAAAACAGTTTCTTGCTTTCATAGAGTAGAAGATAGCTTTCTTGCTTTCATAGCTTAGGAGATAGTTTTATTATTGTTGCAGGATAGATAGTCTTTGCTTTGATAGATTAGATAATAGCTAGCTTATCATAGATTAAGAATTAGTTGGTAGTTCTTCTTGCTTTCAATCCAATATATTTCCTTTCATGAATTAGAAATAGTTTTGAATTATGGATCTAGTCCACTTGCCTCTTAGGCTAGATAGTTGTTCAATGAGAAGTTTTAATTTGATTGCTTGCAACAGTTAGTTGTCTATTTTCTTTAGTAGGTTAGTTAGCTGTCTTTGCTTACTTGTCTATTTTCTTTAGTAGGTTAGATAGTTGTCCTTGCTTACTTGTTTACTTGCTTTAGTAGGTTAGTTAGGTGTCTTTGTTTGCTTGTTTATTTATTTGCTTTCATAGGGTAGTTACTCATTGAATATAGGTTGGCAAGTTAAAGAAGTTTTCTTTTGTTATTTGCTTATCGTTGTGCTTAATAGTTTATTTTTCTTATTGTCATGATTGAACTAGTTTTCTTCAAGTAGGGTTTTCATTTGTTTTCTTAGAACTATCCATCGATCCTTGGCCCAAAAGTACTTAGGTTACATAGTTTAAAGTTGCTTAGTAGGGTTTTCTCATTAGATAGCTTTGCTTGAATAGATTAGCCTTAGATAGCCACTTCCTTAGTTAGACTATACTACTACCATCCCTTCTACCTTTGGCATATATTTTTCTACAACTCTAATTTTACTTACCCTGGGTTGACAATTTAATTCAGGGTTTTTACTGCATATATAACAACCATCATTTTTGGCGCTGTTGCCAGGGAGTTGTCTCAAGGTAGGAGGTAGTTAGGAAATAGATCATTCCTAGACCTTAGAATTAGATTGGTGGTGGGGGAACTTTAAGACGAGAGGTAAGAACCTACGCATCTGCTATTGGAGGCTCCCCCAAACCCAATGGTAGTTTTTCTTTTTCTTTTTGTTTTCTTTTATGAACAGACCTAGGAACCCAAAAGGTAGATATGTTAGACCTTTCAACCAAGGTTCCTTATGAAATTTTTGGGGGAAGGAATGTTCCACTCATAAACTTCACAGACCTATACTGAAAAACATGAGCTAGCTCAACCCAAAGAGATAAAGCAGTCTCTGAAGAGACTAAGATAGGGAGCACTATAGAACAAAAGTCAAAGAATCAATAATAGTGGGACAGGAGGCAAGGCCACTCGAGACTTCCGTAGAAACAAATAATTCAACCTTTGTTTTCTTACCACCATTAGGATATCCTAAATTTGTGGACATCATCTTTGTGTGAACCAAGTTTTATCAAATGGCAAGATGAACTCAAAAGCAACCATTATCTTGAGGGAACTTTCTCAAATCCTAGCAACAACTGGGATTTCTTCTTTTCAAGAAGAACATATTTTGGCAGCAGCCAAGAACTTGTCTACCTATCCGGAAATATTAGAAGAATCAAGGTCCTATGAGCTACAAAATGATTTTCCTTGCCAAAATGCGAAGGAAGCTAAAAAATTATGGACTACATCCAATGGAGAGAAATCATTAAGACCTAAGATTGAAAAGTTCTCAACATTCATCTCAACAGATCCTTTATGTACTTCAGAAATCAATCATCGAGAAGAAGAGGATTTGCGTAGCATGATGAAGGAGAGCATAGAAATTACTGTTGATGAACATCAAGATTACATTGAAATTTGGTTTCAAGAGGTCATCAAGCCACAATACTATTCTCTTCTTCAACATTTTCTGATGCCAAAACAAGTTGGTTGGTTGGTTCTTCATATCTAGGTAATCACTGCGGTAACTTTTTCATATATGGATATGAGTATGTTTCTTATGTTTCTCCACACATGGTTACATTGGAAGAGTTCTTACACTTGAATAAAGATTTTCCCTTTCTTTTTTAGGTAGGGTAGGATAGTAAATAAAAGTTGCATGTTGTTAGTTAAGCTTAGAAGTCTAATGTAGCCTCATTTTACATTTTCTTTTAATAAAACAACTATGAGATACATGTTCCTATGACTTGATCTCATTGATCTCATTAATTTATTATATTTTAGAGTGTGGTTTTTGTAAACAGTTTTAGAGATCTCTATATGTATTTATCTCACTAGGAGTAGACAGTTCAAGGAAATATAAAAGAAGGATTTTTCTTCAAAACATTGTTACACTTGAACCCTGTTGTTTGCTAATCATCAAATGAATAATGAGTTGGTGTAATTAGCCATGTTTTTGCAAAGAATTTCATCTTCTTTTTCTCAAGGCATCTTAAATAGCAGTTGCTCTTGAACCTTCACCACTATATAAGGAAGTGACACTATAACCATCAAGCTTAGAGGTCTCTCGTACAGTTTCTCCAAGAAACCTGGGTAAGTGAGTAAAGTATATTTATTAAAGAGTAACAAGGAGGTGTTATTAGCGGTTAGTCATGGAAACATCACAATAACTTACAAAAGAAGAAAATGAGTTGAGCCTAGAGATACTTTTTTGTTCTTTCTCAATGGTACCATCCACTACACACTAAATAGCTTGATTATATCATATCTTTAGATAGGACACATCCTCTTAAGTATTCCTTAGATCAGGACAATCACTAAGGAATATATATAACGAAAAGTCATCCTCTAACATAAATACCATCCCGATAAAAAGAAAGAAATATTTGTTTTTAGAGTTGTCCCCCCCCATCTTCTTGCATAAAGAAATCTTATACTAAAACTTAAAAGATGGAGGGCCAGTCTCTAAGGGTGTAAGAGGTTAACCCATCGGGATACTGAATAGGTATGCTGGCAGTAGGTATCGGCCTGTGTTATGACTAGGTAAACATGTCGGAGTACTGAACATGCTTTCTAGTAGCGGGGCATTCGACCTAGCGAGGATGATAATCTGAAAAAAAATAAAAATAATAATAAATTTAAAATTGTCTTGATGTACGACATTACTTGTAGACCAAGATGACATGAAGTATGTATGGTTAAGATAAGGTTAATGAAATCCATAAAATTTCCATTGGGAACTAACTCTGAGACTATGTTGAAACTCTCTTGCCTACCTCTTCTTATCTATATATATGATCTCTTATCCTATAGGTGGGGCCATCTTCTAACCATCTCATCAGACCAATCTGTGAAATTTATCTTTACACTTTACAAACTATAAATCTTCGTCTATTGGGAGAACTGACTGGTTTCTTATACTTTTGATTGTGAGGTGTCACAATACTTAGATGTGGGGGAGGGATTCATGATTTGACAAATGATAATTGCCTAAAGAAGTAAATCTTTGTAAAATTTTTCATTATTTTCATGATACAAGTTATTACATCAACAATCATTTTATTTTGAAGTGCTAAACTCCTATGTGCTATAAATTGTTGTATATGTCCTTAACAGACCACTATGTTGGTTTATTTTTGTTACAGGTTGTTCATTGTAGGTTTGACATTAGATTTTTGTTACAGGTTGTTCATTGTAGGTTTGACATTAGATTTTTGTTACAGGTTGTTCATTGTAGGTTTGACATTACATGTTCTATGCAAGTGGATTGAGTGAGAAACAATGGAACACTCAGCCTGCCTCAACTCCTATTCACTATGTTCATGGCCTATGACGAATCAATTGCCTTAGCCACAAATCTCCCAAGAGTTGGAGACCGTTGATTTAAACACCACCAGTTGCCAAGAGCAAGCTATAAAAGGGTTTTCAAAACTGAATTTCAGAACATCTTTGGAGCTAAGGGATACTCCAAGGAGTGGATAAAATAGGAGCTAATCAAACCCTCTCATAGTCATCACTAGATTGATTACATGTGAAGGAAGATATTTCGTCTTTAAAGCCCGTCAATTTCGATTATTAGCTCACTTTCAGTTCAATAAGCCATTGTAACTTCCACTTTTAATTCTTAAAGAGTCTTGGGAAGATGTAGTCCCAAGTGAAGAAGGATGTAACCAATCCCCATAACAACCTATTTCACCACGGCCTTATCAAACTACTTGTCTTATCTGATTTGGAAAAACAGGAGAAAATGTGGGATGAGTTCATTTACCAATTTGAAAACCCTCATCTTACAATCAAGACTAGCACAAAGACTCTTGATCTAGGGACTATTACTCCGCCCAAACCCTCATGCTCAAGCTATTCCTTTATCGGACCAAAAGTCCAAGAAACTTGTTGATACCCCTGTAGCCTCATCGGGCAAGAAGACAAAGAAGCCTATTGCTAACCCCCCTCTAAAAATAGTAAAGACCATGAAGCCTATTTCTAATTCATGGCATGAGGACGTGCCATATATTCGGTCTGCGGGGGAGTTTCCTGAGATAAAAATGCTAAGCATTTCCCATTTGTATAGCAAACCCATGAGAAGAGGAAGTAGGATTTCTGTCAAAATTTTGTCATACTATCATTTTACAAAGTCTTGGGATATTATATCAGCAGTTGTTTGTATTGGTATGCTAAATTATATACTGCTGACATCATTGTGTGTGTTATAATCACATGTGTGTTTTTATGTTTATGCTATAGAAGACTGCTTATACTTAACTACTCTTTGTGACAAATACAGAGCGATTACAACTGCTAAATACTTACTGTCATTTGTATTCCAAGCTTATGAAAAGAGGATCAGTTGTTTGAATTGTTACATATTGATAACAGGCAATAAAAATTCTCCTATTCACCATGCCTACCAGTAAAAACCAATCCTTTTTTTAGTATATGTAAGTTCTGTCAGTCACCAGTGATCAAATTTACTCTTTCATGTGATTGATAGGGTTATTAGGTCAAATTGTTATATTTTCAAAATAAACTTATCAAATAAAATTTGACATATCTTGGTTGTAAAATTGTCATTGGTGTGTCTAGGTGTCATTACTACTCCCTCCACTCATCCAAGGTCATAATTTTTCATCATGGTCATGTCATCATTCCTTGTCATAAATTTTCAAATGATTGTCTTGGTCAAAGTTCTACTTAAAAATTGGTTTATGAATTAAGGAAGATGAATTTGACAAAAGTGAAAGAGGTTTTTGTAAATAATAGAACAAGAAACAAACACCTCCTTCATTTTATGCAAAGGTGTTATTTTTTGAGAGAAATCCCCCAAATACAGTCACTATATGAGGGTTTCTACACATTTGGACAGTTTGACTTCAAGTCAGTTTTTCATAAGGTTGGAGAAGGAATTTTCATTGCTTGATGGTTCCATTGTGTAGCAGACATCATCAAATTTACACCCATACCACTTTAATCCCAAAAATCCTTTGGGAAGGCCTCCAAAATCCCTATCAAAGAACACGGTGCGCTTTTGCTAAGAGCAAGTTGCGCTTCTGCAAGTTTTGAGTAACCAACTTCAAGATTGGATTATGAACAAATGGGAAAGTAATTTTGAAACTTGGAGGTGATTTTTATTCATAACATAACAAAAAAAAATAACCTCTCTCAAGTTTTGAATATAATTTATGGTTTGGGATATATTATATCATCTTAGAGGCCTATGCTTTCAGAAAATAAAACACTCTGTTTTTTTCCTGTTTTAGTCATATTTTCTTTTTGTGTTTTCCTAACAACAGGGAAGGAATTTTTGAAACCCAAGAGAGGTTTTTATCAAGGATATATTAAA
>ML801295.1:159298-176247 GCA_009831015.1 Picea engelmannii | reverse complement strand
AGAGGCCTATGCTTTCAGAAAATAAAACACTCTGTTTTTTTCCTGTTTTAGTCATATTTTCTTTTTGTGTTTTCCTAACAACAGGGAAGGAATTTTTGAAACCCAAGAGAGGTTTTTATCAAGGATATATTAAAAAACAATAACCTCTCTCAGTTTCTAACTATACATTATGGTTTTGGATATATTCAATTCTCTTAGTGGCCTAGTTTTTCAGTATATAAAACACTTTGTTTTTCCTGTTTTAGTCATGTTTTCCTAACAACTGGAAGTGAATTTTTGAAAACCAAGAGAGGTTTTTGTCAATAAAATATTCAAAAACAAAAACCTCTCTCAGTGTTTACACAGGTTTTACTATCTTGTAGTTACAGGTGTCACTTTGATACATATTTTTCACAAGTTCTCCAGGCCAGAATTGTTGCGCTTATGAACTAATTTTACAGAGGTAAAATTGTTGTTTTGCATGTTTTGAAGGATCGAGGGTATAATATACATCTCAAGGCTCCCTCACATGTCATCAATAGCCTCCAAAAACTCCTAACCCTCCAGTTCAAACTTAGAGAGCATGAAACCCTGAGTTGTCCTACAAGCCAAGATGAATTCTCTACAGCGTTAGGTTGATGATATTACTGCCACCAATAATAGTCTCTGGATGAAATTAAAACACCACAAAAATCCTAAGTCAAAATCCCCCAGGCAAGAGGGAGAAGCTTCTAAAGCTAATCCACCCCCTCCTTCGCAAGTTAGTCATAAAGGGCATTTTTTTTTTATTTGCAGTGGGACCTGCAAAATCTTAGGTGTGGGGGTAATGTTGGTCCCGAGATATGATCAATTTTATGACAGTTATTAGGCACTTTTGTCGAATGTACATATGTGTTTTTCATGTTTTTGAGAATTTTTTTGAAGAATTTTGTGTTAAAACGGTATGATCTACACCAGGTATGTATGATTCATGTTTGATGTCAATATCAAATATAATTCATCACATTTTATGATTCCAAAGATCTAATTCACGTTTTTCTGGTGTGTCAGGGCAAAAACGCACCATGTTTCTACTTTTGGCACTCAGTCTGATACTGCTTCTAGCACTCGATCTGGTACCCAGTCCGACACTCCGTCCAACACCTCATCCTGCACAAAAGTGGTGGGCGATTTGGTGGTTATGGTATTGGCGGCCAGTGGTGGGTGAATCAGAGATATGGGTTTTGCTCATGCTTATCCCCTCCAACTACTGAACTCTTGACAACTCATTTTTGGGTTGTTATGGTGGATGATTATTGGCTTGCTCTGTTTTGGAAGTTAGGGCACTATTAATGAAATTTGCCAATTTTAGAAGTGGTTTGAACCTCATGTGGTCGACCACTCGGTCTCTAAACATTATAAGTACCACCGTGGTGGTCAGATAATTGTTAAGCAGTAGAAAAGGTCGTGTGTTAGAGCCAAAAACAATTTTGGCTCTGTTTTTGCATTTTTCAATTGCCAGAATTGTATAAGATTGTGTTTTTTAAGTTTTAATGGTGAAATCATTTTGTTGAGCTCGTGGTCTGCATTTGAGAAGTGACCACGACTTGATGGGGGGCCCACCAGCAGTCTGGTAACTTTTCTATGTGTTATTTATGCATTTCATAGCTTAGATCTCTTTCTTATTTCCTGTACATGAACTTCTCCTTTTATTTCTTTGTTATCTAATTTGCTATTGTAGTTTAACTGTTTTAATTCTCTTTTGCAGGTTAGTATGGAGGATTTTTGTTAAATATGCATTGATTTTATAATTAGGAACGAGTTTGCAAACTCATACACTAACCCCATGTGCAATTAGATGTTAGATTGAATTTTATTTATGCTTTTAAAATCAAATTTAAAATAGAAGTTAAAACAGAGTAGAATTTTTTTTTATTGCATGTCTTCTTTAACAAGGATTTGATGGATGGATAGGATTAGTTTCAGTTTTTAATTATAGATTGCTTATTCCATTTTTACATAGATCTTGATTAACTAGTTGTTAGTTAATGTATTCGTTAGTTTACTTTTTATATGTCATGCTTTAATTTATGTTTTAAGCATTTTCCTTATTACATTTTGAATTGTTAAGATAGAGCTAGTTTAGTTTATGTTATGCAATTTCCTGCTTGGATTTAGGTTGCAATTTCAAGTTGTAGTTAATGATTGAATTTAGTATAGTATAAGTTTGCTTATATTAGTATGGAATGCATTTGAATTTCATAGATTAGAAAACAATTTCTTGCTTTCATAGAGTAGAAGATAGCTTTCAGGCTTTCATAGCTTAGGAGATAGTTTTATTGTTGTTGTAGGATAGATAGTCTTTGCTTTGATAGATTAGATAATAGCTTGCTTATCATAGATTAAGAATTAGTTGGTAGTTCTTCTTGCTTTCAATTAAATAGATTTCCTTTCATGAATTAGAAATAGTTTTGAATTAAGGATCTAGTCCACATGCCTCTTAGGCTAGATAGTTGTTCAATGAGAATTTTTAATTTGATTGCTTGCAGTAGTTAGTTGTCTATTTGCTTTAGTAGGTTAGTTAGTTGTCTTTGCTTACTTGTCTATTTTCTTTAGTAGGTTAGATAGTTGTCCTTGGTTACTTGTTTACTTGCTTTAGTAGGTTAGTTAGGTGTCTTTGTTTGTTTGTTTATTTATTTGCTTTCATAGGGTAGTTACTCATTGAATATAGGTTGACAAGTTAAAGAAGTTTTCTTTTGTTATTTTCTTATCATTATGCTTAATAGTTTCTTTTGCTTATTGTCATGAATGAACTAGTTTGTTTCAAGTAGGGTTTTCATTTATTTTATTAGAACTATCCATCGATCCTTGCCCCAAAAGCACTTAGGTTACATAGTTTAAAGTTTCTTAGTAGGGTTTGCTCATTAGATAGCTTTTCTTGAATATATTAGCCTTAGTTAGACTATACTACTACCAACCCTTCTACCTTTGGCATATATTTTGCTACAACTCTAAGTTTACTTACCCCGGGTTGACAATTTAATTGAGGGTTTTTAGTGTGCTTTTAGTGCATATATAACACCCATCAAATTGGTTAACTATGCATAACAACAACCAAATAACATACAACAACATTCAACCATAAGATAGAGATTCATGTGTATCATTCTCCTCACAACAAGGAACCCTAACCAAAATATCTCAAAGTAAAATGTACAAAAACAATATCACTATTTAACATGAATAAATAAAACAAATAAGAACACTTATCTTAGAAAATATGAAACCCCTTGTAGAAGACGAACATTCCTCCCAACCCTAGACTTGTTTTTATAGTTCTCAATAGTAAGTCACCCTCGATATGGGGATATGAATCCGCAAGATATGGTGGTCCCTAAAGATGGCTAATGTCCCCCTCTCAATATTCAATTTCCACAACTAATTTTAGTCAACCAACTCTCTTCCCCACAACTTTCACAACCCAAGGGATGGAATCCCCATTCACTGCTCATAGTCCCTCAGAACTTTCCACTCCCCTCCACGACTTCCAACATATCTTGGACAAGAAATCTCTCTATTGGGACCTCAAGAATTCTACATCTGCAACATGAATTCACCCAACAACAAAATTCTTGCTTCCCTTGATGAATTTTGAACAAAATGTTACTCACAGGCACATAACCTCTTTCTCCATGAAATTTTAGCTTTAAACAACTACCAAAATTGCCTGCAACAACTTCCTTCAAGCTTCAACACTAAAAAATCCTTTATTGTCCAAAACACTCCATGTAAAATCAACTCTCCATGCAAAAACATGAATATCTAATTCCGGTCTACTCCCCATACAAATTTCTTCTCTTTCTCTTGCTTTCTTAATTTGTACTCTTCCCCAATATGATTGTACTTATCCCCCATGCTCTCAATAACTATGGGAAGTGACTCTCACACCCACCCTCATACATGAATTTAATGATTGGGATCTAGAACACACAACCAGAAAATAGAAGGTTCAAAATAAGGATAGTATAGAAATAAATGGTTTGGGTTTAATAAACATGGGTAAACTCTCCCCCTTGGACCCCTTCCCTCTTTTTTGTAAAACAAGCCCCCAAATCTCTTTCTGTGTCCATCTGTAGCTGGCGATACATTTTATTCATTATATTCAATTTACATCATTTACATATTACATCACTTGGTCCTCCACCATATATTACATTTACAATATACATCGCTAGTTTGGGGTTTGAAAATAAAGATGTTACATTCCCCTCCCCCTACAAATTGCACTATCCTCAGTGCACATAACCATAAAATCTACACATTGACATATATAAAAACATTACATCAAAATACTTGATAATTCCATAACATAATTACTCACACAACAATTCCAACCATCAACTCTCTTTTCCCCTCTACCCACACATTGGTTGGACACAAAATCTTAGAACTCCAGCGACCAAAATGGAGTCTTCATTTACTTATGTACAAATGTACATTCAATTTTCTTCAAAATTTGCCAAAATTGGTGGGTATGTTTCCCGCATGGCTTCCCTGTGCTCTCACGTAGCATCTTTAGGACCATAACAAGTCCATTGAACCTTTACCAAGACGATAGATTTGTTCCTAAGCACTTTGAATTTCCAGTCCAAGATGCGCACTAGTTCCACTTGGAAATCCTCTTTGTGTTCCACCTGGATCACATTCCAATCAATCACGTGATTAGGATCATGTACATACCTTTTTAATAAAGACACATGGAACACGTTATAATTTCGCATGGATGAAGGTAATGCTAGTATGTATGTAACCGACCCTATCTCTTCTAAGATCTCAAAAGGATCACAATATCGTGTTGCCAACTTTGGGCAACTTCCCAATTTCAACGAGCTTCCCTAGGATGTAACTTTTAAAACATATGCTCTCCCACTTTGAATTATCTACACATTCTTCTTTTATCAACATAGCTCTTCTATATATCTTGTGCAAATTTCACATTCTTCCTTATCTTTACCATCTGTTCTTCCATTTCCCTTAACAATTATGGCCCAATCATGGCTTTGTCTGCCAGGTTATCCCAAGTTACTGGTGTGTTTCATTTTCTTCCATACAATGTTTCAAATGAGATCATATTCAATGATTCTTGATACCCATTATTGTAAGAAAATTCAACTAAATGGATATAGTCCTCCCACCTTGAAGGCTTCTCCATTACATATATTCTCAAAATATCTTCAATTATACAATTGATTCTCTTTGTCTACCCATATGAATCTGGTTGATATGTTGTATTGAACATCAGATTGGTCCCAAATCCTTTAAAAAACCCCTTTCCAAAAATTGGAAGTGAATTTGGTATCTCTGTTTGACACTATTTCCTTAGGCACACCATGTAGCCTAGCAATTTCTCTCATATAAATTTATGCAATATTGGCTACCTTGTGAGTTAATTTTACAGGAATGAAATTTGCATCCTTTGTAATCTTTTCCACCACTACCATGATGGAATCATGTTTCCTTATTGTCCTAAGAAGTTTGGTAATGAAATCGATAGTAATAATTTCCCATTTCCATTCATGAATGAACAATGTGTAATCTTCCAGATATAAAATAGTATGCAGAACATAAATAATTAACTAGAAATGACAGATAAACAATGATATAACCATAACAAGACCACAATAATACTGGAATAATACCAGAATAACACTAGAAAGAGCACTTTGATTACTGAGAGCAGTGTTCACTTGCCTCTTCGAGGGGGCATGAACCTCCAATAGAGAAGATCTATATTACAATAATATCCAAGACCAAACCTCTCATACCCTCCACTCCTATTTATACTAAATATGTCTATCCAAAATAACAATCTAGAGGACGATCCTTCTAGAAGCGGAAACTTCTATTAGGTCTTCTTACATTTGACTTATTCTTCCTTATTTCTAGGAATTATTAATATTAACTTATATTACCTGGAAATATATTATTCTACCTACATGAGGGGTGATGCAGGAGCATTGCCAACACATCAAGCGAGCCAGAACATCGAGCGGAAGGCAGTTGGATAAGCCAGCACACCTTTTTGAAAACACTTTGGGATTGTTGCGTGATCTTAAATGCCCCATTTAAGAGACGGAACACTGATATTGTAATGGACCTTGAGCGGATAAGCTCTCGTCCTTAGGTAGATGAGGCATTTAATAGATTTAATGCTAGTAGATAGGATGTTTAATTCTAGATTTGATAGTTTAGAGTTCGAGAGGGAAAAGGGATATAGACACCCTCATTGTATCATTGTAACATTAGCCAACATTCAGAGGAGAAGAGCAAGTAGAGAACTGTGTAGAGAACATCCATGTACAGATATTGAATTAATAGAGGAAAGCTTTGATTCAAATCCATGGTTATGTGTCTATCCTCTGTGTATTGTGTTTGTGCTCAATGAATGTTTGTTTTCCTGTTATGCATTCGCTTTGTATATGCTGTGCATGTGATTTCCTATTTCAGTTGAAGTCTGAAAGAGGATGGAATGAGTTTCAATTGTTTCTCTATCTGAGCCAGGAGATTCCTGCAAAGAGTGCAGTCGAATTCATCCGCATGGAGTGCGTTGATGAAGGCTCAATAGTCTAACTCTTGTTCTCATTCACCCAGAAATAGATTCAGGTTATTGAAGTTGTGCAAGGAGTGTGCAGGCTGGAGAAGAAGTCTTAGTTGTTAACCTGAGCGAAGGAGATAGAAGACTGCTACTGCAGAAAGTGCGCAGAGTTAGAAGGACTCAATACTTGAGAAGTTGTTGAACGCCGAGCGCGAGGAGTGCGCACAAGATCCCTCTGAAGGAGTCAGAGTGGAAAAGCTCAGGAGGCATAGCGTCTTTGTGATATCGTGGAAGAGAGAGTCCAAGAAATTTGATCGAAGAAGGGTCAAGCAGGATTTGCAGGCGCAGTCCTAGGAAGCAGCCTTGAGAGGAAATACTTAGTCATCTCAGGAAATCCACGAGAAGGAGAAACTGACGGTCAATATTTGTCAGGGAGAACAGTGAAATCTCATCCGCCATCAGATCTGGGAGAGTTGCACATGGGTTAAGCCTTAGCGTGCAGAGGAGGAGCCCAAGAGTCATCGAGATTCGGCTCATCGGGATATCAGAGTCTTTGTGATCGTGAAACACTTGAGGAACGAAAATCGCGATCAGCGATTTCCCGAGAGAATCGGAGCCGTTGATCACAATGGAACACGTGGCGCGAGATCCTGGGAAGTCGAGGTTCGACATTTCGGGGTTTCTGCATACACAGGAATTGTTGCAATAGAAATCACGATCCCGCGATACCCGATAGAGTGAAGGAGGAAGTGGTGATGTAGCAAGGGGAAGTCACACGTGCATTTCGGGATTCGGCATTTGGTAAGGACTGTGAATTTGTGCATTAGGAATTGCGAATTCTCGATACGCGATTTCCCGATCACTACAGGAGCGTGGGGTCCAGGAGTCAGAACCGGAGGACAGGTGTCAATAGATCGGAGTTCGGGTATTTGTAAGTCCCGTGAACTTCGACCACGGAAATTGCGATATTCCGATATGCAATTTCCCGACAGGGTTAAGGCCTATAGTGGAGGACATGTGTCAGATGGCTAAGCCTTGCCGTGAATGGAGGACAAGTGGCATCACAGATCGGGGATCGGAGAATCACGGAGGTAGATTCTCACAACACAATAAGTGTTGATTTCCCGACAACTGAAAGTTCTGATACGGTGGGACACAGTCAGCATTGATAAGAACCTCGGGAATCGGGGAACCGTGAGGTGAGCATTTCACTACCTCGCAAATACCAATTTCCTGACAGGTAAAATTCTGATAAGAGAAGGAAGCGGGAGGTGAATGTCCATCGGGTTTCGAAGATTGGTGATACCCAGTGCCGTGAGTCCCAGACTCGCGACCACGCGATATCCGATTTCCCGATAATACAAGGGAGGTCATCAGAGAAGCATCATGTGGGTGCAGAAAAGTCCCGATAAGGGATTTGAGGAGCAATTTATCTCTTCGGGCCTAGGGAAAAAGAAGGTCCTGGTGGGAGCGGACGTGCCCTGGGTGTCCGTTTGCGTCAGAGTGGTATCAGAGTGGGATTGACTCTTTGTTTTATAGTAGAGAGAGAGAGAGAATTCACCATGCTGCCCAGAAGAGAAAGATAGTCACCCGACCCAGAAGACAGGGAGGTGAGAAGAAGAGGTAGGCCGACAGGAAATCCGGAACTAGAAAGGAAAATGAGAGATCTTCAAGCGAGATTAGAAGATATGGAAGCAGCGCAGAGACACATAGCCAATGCAGGAGATCTAAGTGACTCCGAAGGCGAAGCTGAAGCTGAACAACAAGGAGAAGTTGCAGCCGAAGATGCAACCAATGAGAGGTTAATTAAGGCTATCGCTCGAATGTGTTCAAAGACAAAAATGGACATTCCAGTCTATGAAGGAAGTCTGGATGCAGAAGATCTTCTAGATTGGATTAGAGCTCTGGATACCTACTTCGATTATGAGGACATCGAAGAGGATAAAAAGGTCAGGCATGCTGTCGCAAAATTAAAAGGACACGCATCATTATTGTGGGATGAGCTTCAAGCAGATAGACGTTCCAAAGGCAAGCAAAAGATCAAAAGATGGGATCGAATGATTGCGAAGATGAAGGAAAAATTCATCCCAAGGGATTACCAAATCACAATGTTCAGGAGGATGCAGAACCTGAGACGGAAGTTGATGACGGTGAAGGAGTACACCGAAGAATTCTACAAGCTCAATATCAGAGCAGGTCATCGGGAGAGCGATGATGAAAAAGTTGCCAGGTATATGAATGGCTTAAGATATGACATTCAGGATGAGATGAGTATGACAACCATCAGAACGGTGGAGGATGCTTATCAGATGGCTCTGAAAGCCGAAGAAAATCCGAGTCGTAAGCAAAGTCAGAGAGGACGAGGCAGAAGTCAGCCTAGAGGCAAGGCAGTTGCCCAGGAGAGATATCAGAAGCCCAAGGAGGGATGGAAGAAACCTCAGGGTAAAGTTGAAAGGGGTGGAACCTCACAGAGGGGACAACATAATGAGCAGCGAGGAGAATATGCTGATGCAAACACTTTTCCTCGTACCAGAGGTAGAGGAAGAGGCAGAGGTGGAGTCATCACATGTTTCACGTGTGGAAAGGATGGACATAAAGCAGTTGACTGTCCAGATAGAAAAAAAGACAGAGGAGAAGCTCACATCGCTGAAGCACAGAGGCGTGATGTTGAGGATGAAGACACAGAAGACGAAAGGTCGTTGATGATGCGTAAGGTTCTCTTAACACCCGAGAAGGAGGTGGAGGACACAGCTCAGAGAAGCAGACTTTTCAGAACTACATGCAAGACCAAAGACAAGAAGTGCAAAGTTATCGTGGATAGCGGAAGCACCGACAATCTCGTTTCAACCGAGATGGTGGAGAAATTAGAACTGGAGACAACTGATCACCCGAGTCCATATAAAGTATCATGGCTACAGAAGGGACATCAGGTGAGTGTCACTAAACAGTGCTTAGTGGACATCGAGATAGGAGGATATAATGATAAAATACTCTATGATGTTATTCCTATGGATGTGTGTCACTTATTGCTAGGCAGACCTTGGCAATATGACAGAAATGTAATTCATGATGGGAAGATGAATACGTACACTTTAGAGAAGAATGGGAGAACACACATGCTACTTCCGATAAAAGATAAGGAGGTGAAACCGGAAGTAAACAACCGGATACTTCTCATGAGTGGGAAAGAACTTCTGGCAGAAGTAAAGAAGAAGGAGGATCCACAATTCTTTGTGGTCAGGAAACCGAAATTTGTTTTGACCAGCACAAGAGTGGATGATCTGCCCGAGGAAATTCAGGAACTGTTGGAAGAGTTCACTGATATTGTGGTATATGAATTACCTCATTTGTTGTCGTCGATGAGGAGCATGAGTCATCACATAGACCTCATACCAGGAGCTATTTTTCCGAACAAGGCAACGTACAGGTTGACGCCGCAGGAGAATGAGGAGGTTAAAAGGCAGGTACAGGAACTGCTAGATAAAGGACTGATCAGGGAGAGTTTAAGTCCGTGTGTCGTTCCAACGGTACTAAGTCCAAAGAAGGATGGAGGTTGGAGAATGTGCACTGATTCCAGAGCCATTAACAAGATAACCATCAGGTACAGGTTTCCATTGCCACAGATGGATGACTTGATGGACTGCTTGAGCAGAGCCGAGTTCTTTTCAAAAGTGGATTTGAAAAGCGGATATCACCAGATTCGTATGAGGGAAGGTGATGAGTGGAAGACAGCCTTCAAAACCAATGAAGGGTTGTATGAATGGCTAGTCATGCCGTTTGGTTTGACGAATGCACCAAGTACATTCATGAGGCTGATGAATGAAGTGCTGAAAGAATTCATTGGTAAGTTTTTCATTGTTTATTTAGATGACATCTTGATTTTCAGCAAAACAAAAGAAGAACATCTGAAGCATTTAGTTGCAGTGATAAGAAAGTTACAGCAGGAGAAGCTGTTGATAAATATGAAGAAATCTTCATTTATGAAGACAGAGCTCATTTACTTGGGTTTTTTTATTTCGGCGAATGAATTGAAGATGGATCTGAGTAAGGTGGAAGTGATCAAGAATTGGCCATCACCGAGAAATGTTTTCGAGGTGAGAAGTTTCCATGGTTTGGCTAGTTTCTACCGAAAGTTCATCAGGAATTTCAGTGGAATTAGCACAGCGATGATGGATACTGTCAAGAAAAGACATAAGTCTTTTCATTGGACAGCAGAGGCTGAGAAGAGCTTCAATCTGTTGAAGTGGAAGATAACAGAGCGACCAGTGTTGGTGTTGCCAAATTTCATGAAGACATTTCAGGTGAAGTGTGATGCAAGCGGATATGTCGTAGGAGGGGTCTTGAGTCAGGAGGACAGGCCAGTTGCATATTTCAGTGAGAAGATGGATGAAGCAAAGATGAAATACTCCACGTATGATAAGGAATTTTATGCTATCATACATGCGTTGAAGAAGTGGAGGCATTATTTGATTCTGAAAGAATTTGTTCTGTACAATGATAATCATGCATTGCAGTTTGTGAGTCAACAGGAGAAGTTGAATCAGAAACATGCAAAATGGGTAGAGTATATGCAGAATTTTACATTTGTAATTAAACACATTTCAAGTACTGCTAACAAAGTGGCTGATGCTTTGAGCAGGAAGTGTTTGTTACTGCAGGAGTTCCGAGTCAAAACATTGGGTTTTGAGAATCTGAAGGACATGTATGTAGGTGATCCAGATTTTGCAGAGGCATATGAAGCAGCTGAAAATCCAGTTCTCAGAGATCGGAGCCCGTGGATAGATTATATGATCCAGAAGGGATTGTTGTTCAGAGGCAACCAGCTATGTATTCTGAATTTCTCCATGAGGGAGAACCTGCTAAAAGAGAAACACAATGGTGGATTAGCAGGGCATTTTGGGCACGATAAAACGTTTGCAAAGTTGAGTGAAGCATACTTTTGGCTAAGGATGCGAACATATGTCAAGAAGTTTGTTGACAGATGTAGAATTTGCCAGCATTCAAAGGGCTGGAAGCAGAATGCAGGATTTTACCAGTCATTACCCACACCCGAGAGGCCGTGGGATGAAATCAACATGGATTTTGTACTGGGATTGCCTAGGACGCAGAGAGGGGTTGATTCCATATTTTTGGTGGTGGACAGGTTTTCAAAGATGGCACATTTTATCCCATTTCAGAAGACCAACGATGTGACTCATATCGCAAACTTGTTTTTCAAGGAGATTGTTAGACTTCATGGTTTACCCAGAAGCATAGTATCATACAGGGATACAAAATTCATTGGACATTTCTGGAGGACACTTTGAAAGAAGATGAGAACTAACTTGATGTTTAGTTCTGCCTATCATCCTCAAACGGATGGGCAAACAGAGGTGGTAAATAGAAGCTTGAGAGATTTATTAAGAAGCTTGGTGACAGAGCACCACAGCAACTGGGACAATGTGTTGCCACAGGCAGAGTTTGCATACAACGATTCAGTGAACAAGAGCAGAGGAAAAAGTCCATTTGAGATTGTATATGGCAGGCAACCAAGAGGAGTATCTGAACTAAGAGATTCAGAGCAGATAATAACTAAGAGCGCAAGCGCTGAAGAATTCACAGAGGCGATGGAAGAACTTCACAGCAAGGTGAAGGAGCGATTGCTGGAATCAAACCAGGAGTACAAGCACAGAGAAGACTAGCATCAGAGACAAATCCAGTTCAAAGTTGGTGATCTGGTTCTGGCACATCTGAGGAAGGAAAGGTTCCCAAGGGGAACATACAACAAGCTGAAAACGAAGAAAATTGGGCCATGTAGAGTCCTAAAGAAATTGGGGGAAAATGCTTATGAGATTGAATTGTCGGATGACATCGGAATATCTCCGACATTCAATGTCTCAGACTTATACCCATATAAGGATGAGGAAGCAGGAGCTGGAAGTGATGATCAGCCATAAATTCAGTGGCAGAAGCAGATGCTGACTGCAGAGAAGCCACAGATGGAATATATACTTGACAAGCAAGTGGGTAAGAAAACTAGACGCAAGCAATACTTCGAGTATCTAGTCAAATGGAAGAATCACCCAGTGGAAGATGCCATCTGGGAGACTGAAGTAGAGATTCAAAAGCATGGACAGATCGTGCAGGAGCTCATGGACAGGATCCCATGAAATTTTTCAAGCCGAGGTGTATGATGCAGGAGCATCGCCAACACATCAAGCGAGCCAACACATCGAGTGGAAGGCAGCTGGATAAGCCAGCACACCTTTTTGAAATTACTTTGGGATTGTTGCGTGATCTTAAATGCCCCATTTAAGAGACGACACATTGGTATTGTAATGGACCTTGAGCAGATAAGCTCTCGTCCTTAGGTAGATGAGGCATTTAATAGATTTAATGCTAGTAGATAGGATGTTTAATTCTAGATTTGATAGTTTAGAGTTCGAGAGGGACAACGGATATAGACACCCTCATTGTATCATTGTAACATTCACCATCATTCAGAGGAGAAGAGAAAGAAGAGAACTGTGTAGAGAACATCCATGTACAAATATTGAATTAATAGAAGAAAGCTTTGATTCAAATCCATGGTTATGTGTCTATCCTCTGTGTATTGTGTTTGTGCTCAATGAATGTTTGTTTTCCTGTTATGCATTCACTTTGTATATGCTGTGCATGTGATTTCCTGTTTCAGTTGAAGTCTGAAAGAGGATGGAATGAGTTTCAATTGTTTCTCTATCTGAGCCAGGAGATTCCTGCAAAGAGTGCAGTTGAATTCATCCGCATGGAGTGCGTTGATGAAGGCTCAGTAGTCTAACTCTTGTTCTCATTCGCCCAGAAATAGATTCAGGTTATTGAAGCCGTGCAAGGAGTGCACAGGCTGGAGAAGAAGTCTCAGTTGTTAACCTGAGCGAAGGAGATAGAAGACTGCTGCTGTAGAAAGTGCGCAGAGTCAGAAGTTCTCAACACTTGAGAAGTTGTTGAACGCCGAGCGCGCGGAGTGCTCACAAGATCCCTCTGAAGGAGTCAGAGTGGAAAATCTCAGGAGGCATAGCGTCTTTATGATATCGTGGAAGAGAGAGTCCAAGAAATTTGATTGAAGAAGGGTTAAGCAGGATTTGCAGGCGCAGGCTTGGGAAGCAGCCTTGAGAGGAAATACTTAGTCATCTCAGGAAATCCACGAGAAGGAGAAACTGATGGTCAGTATTCGCCAGGGAGAACAGCGAAATCCCATCCGTCGTTAGATCTGGGAGAGTTGTGCACGGTTTAAGCCTTAGCGTGCAGAGGAGGAGCCCAAGAGTCATCGGGATTCGGTTCATCGGGATATCAGAGTCTTTGTGATCGTGAAACCCTTGAGGAACGAAATCGCGATCAGCGATTTCCCGAGAGAATCGGAGCCGTTGATCACAGCGGAACACGTGGCGCGAGATCCCGCGAAGTCGGGGTTCGACATTTCGGGGTTTCCACATACACAGGAATTGTTGCAATAGAAATCGTGATCCCGCGATACCCGATAGAGTGGAGGAGGAAGTGGTGACATAGCAAGGGGAAGTCACACGTGCATTTTGAGATTCGGCATTTGGTAAGGACTGTGAATTTGTGCATCAAGAATCGTGAATTCCCGATACGCGATTTCCCGATCACTACAGGAGCGTGGGGTCTAGGAGTCAGAACCGGAGGACAGGTGTCAATAGATTGGAGTTCGAGTATTTGTAAGTCCCATGAACTTTGACCATAGAAATCGCGATATTCCGATATGCGATTTCCCGACAAGGTTAAGGCTTGTAGTGGAGGACAGGTGTCAGACGGCTAAGCCTTGACGTGAACGAAGGACAGGTGGCATCGCAGATCGGGGATCGGAGAATAATGGAGGCAGATTCTCACAACACCATAAGTGCCGATTTCCCGACAGCTGAAAGTTTCGATACGGTGGGACACGGTCAGCATTGATAAGAACCTCAGGAATCATGGAACCGTGAGGTGAGCGTTTCGCTACCTTGCAAATACCAATTTCCCGACGGGTAAAATTCCGATAAGAGAAGGAAGCGAGAGGTGAATGTCCATCGGGTTTCGGAGATTGGTGATACCCGGTGCCATGAGTCCCAGACTCGCGACCACGCGATATTCGATTTCCCGATAATACAAGGGAGGTCATCAGAGAAGCATCTCGTGGGTGCAGAAAAGTCCCGATAAGGGATTTGAGGAGAAATTTAGCTCTTCGGGCCTAGGGAAAAAGAAGGTCCTGGTGGGAGCAGACGTGCCCTAGGTGGCCATTTGCGTCAAGGGGTTAACTCCCTAACATGTCCTCCCCCTTAAAAAAAACCTTGTCCTCAAGGCTTGAGATGAGGAAATTGTTGTAGAATGGTAGTTGGTTCCCAACTGGCATCTGCTGGAGTTGTATCTTTCCACTGGACTAACACTTCCTTGATGGTGTGCTGATGTAGATGACACTCACACTGGTCCAAAACTGCTTATGGTTGTAGCCAAATGGGGCCTTCTTCGTCCAACTCAGGAAGGTTGGTTTGAGTTTATCACTTAGTTCTAATCACCTTCTTTAATAAGGAAACATGAAAAACAAGATGGAGCTTAGAATGATTGGGAAAAGCTAAATGAGAGGCCACCTATCCCACACGCTTGAGAATGACATAAGGACCATAAAATTTGGGCTCAAGTTTCTGACAATGGTCAGCCTTGAGGGAATTTTTCTTATAAAGTTGCAGTCGAAGAAACACATGATCTCCTTCTGCAAATTGATGTTTAGAGTTACCTTGATCTGCTTGTTGCTTCATGTGATTCTGGGCCATGACCAAACTCTCTTTGATGGTATGGAGAATATCCTATTGAACTATAAGTGTTTGGTCAACCACCTGGACCTTCGAGACACCTAGAAAGTATGAGAGAACTAAAGGTGGATTTTGTCCATATACTACTTCAAAAGGAGTCATGTAGGTAGCTACATGGTAAGAAGTGTTGTACCACCATTCAACTAGTGGTAACCATTGAGCCCATTGATTTTTCCTTTCAGATGAAAAACACCTCAAATATGTTTCCAAACACTTTTTGACAACTTTAGTTTCACCATTAGTATGGGGATGATAAGCAATGTTGATATGCAATTGGGTGTCTTGTAGCCTAAACAATTCTTGCCAAAAATTGCCAGTGAAAGTTGGGTCGCGATCAGAAACAATAGAATGAGGCATTCCATGAAGCTTGAAGACCCGATCCATGAAAAGTTGAGCCACAATGGAGATTGTAAATGGGTTTTGAAGAGAACATAAATGAGCATACCTGGAAATACGATCAACTACCACCATGATGACTGAATTATTTCTCCATTTAGGTAAGCCTACAATAAAATCCATAGAGATATCCCTCCAAATATAAGGTGGAATCGAAAGAGAATGTAGTGTGCCAGGATATTTGACTATTTCTCCCTTGTTGCATTGACAAACATCACATTCTTCCAAAGAATTGTGAACTTCATGTTTCATACCATCCCAGAAAAAAGAACGTTTGACCTGGTCATAGGTTTTGGTAAACCTTGAGTGCACAACAATGGGTGTAGCATGAAGCTCAAAAAGTACCGTGGATTTAAGTTTTGACTGTTTACTTAAATACAAACGACCTTTGTATCGAAGCTCATCATTGTGCCAAGAGTACCCTGGGGAAACTTGTGAATTGGCGTGCAATTGTTGTATCAAATGAGAAATTTTGGGATCGTGTAGCCATTCCTGGTGAAACTCTTGGAGCCAATCTATTACAATGAAGGAGAAAGAAAAAAGGGACCCTTCATCTTCATATTTTTTGGAAAGTGCATCAACAACCACATTGTCTTTACCTTTCTTGTAAATGATCTCATAATCATATACAAAGATCTTAGTCACCCCTTTTTGTTTCTCTGGGGAGGAAAGACGTTATTCCGGAAAATACTTGAGGCTTTGATGATCTATCTTAATTTGGAAGAGTTTCCCTAATAGATAAGGGCGCCAAAGATCCACGACATGCATAATAGCCAACATTTATTTTTCATAGATTGATTTGCCCAAATTTTTCTTTGATAGTTGTTTGCTGGTAAATGCCAAAGGCCTACCCTCTTGCATAAGGACTACTCAAATTACTTTCTCAGAAGCATTACATTCCAGTAAGAAGGTATTTGTGAAATCAAGGAGGGCCAGAACTAGAGTGGTGCACATGGACATCTTCAAGGTTTGAAAATCCTGAGTAGTTGAGGGAGTCCAAGTGAAATAATTCTTTTTAAGGAGAGCAGTGAGAGGTGCTGTCAGGCTGCTAAATTGTAGCTTTTAAGTGTCCTGAATCACTAAATTGTCAAACCAGGGTTGGTATACTTCGAGCTGATACACAGTATGTGCAGGCAAGCGTCTAGTCTTTTATTCGAATGCTATCCTAAAAATAAAGC
>ML801295.1:142243-159198 GCA_009831015.1 Picea engelmannii | reverse complement strand
CGGATCCCTGATCTGAGAGTAATCTTGCAATGAAACTGAAAACTCGTTTCACAACTTCGTGACACGTAGTGTCACGAAGTGTGAACACTTGAAGCATAATCGATCCAAAGTAATCATCACACTCTCGAGCACTCTGTGGTAACAGCTCCAGCTGGCCTGTGACTCTGCTATCTCCCTCTTCGAACCATAACGCATGCCATGATGCATCGGTTTCGAACTGCTCCACTGGTACCGCTACGGTGTGAGTTGGTACCTGGTACCGGAACCCTGCGCTAAGAATAGCAATGGTACCTACCCAAGTGATATTAGCTCATTTATCAAATTAAAGTATTAAAATGCATAATAATAACTTGAATTTCAAAGATACCTTAGGTGACCCCTTTGAGTGGGAAAGGGCTGTTGATTATAGCAAAAGGAGGTCAAAAAGGGTGATACTGGCATATAGTTGGAGGTCAATGGTAAGTAGTATGGGCGAAGAACATAGTCAAAACCGGGGACCAACAGGTGCCACAATCTTTCCATAATTATTAACAAACTTGCAATAATATATTGTTAAACCCAGAAATCCATGCAATCTATCGAGAGTCTTTGGGTGAGGCCAATCTTTCATAGATTCAATCTTTTTAGGATCCATCTTGACACCGTCCTTGCCAACAAGATGACCCAATTACTCGACTTCTGAGGAGCCAAAAGAACATTTAGATTGTTTGAGGAAAAGTTGGTGTTGAGAGAGTAGATGGAGAACTCGGTCCACATTATCAAGATGGGTTGTCCAGGTTTTACTATACATGAGGATATCATCAAATAAAACTAAGACAAAATTGAACTGGAAGGTAAGATTGAAAATATCTATGGGATGATTATCAATCTTACCTTCCAGTTCAATCATGTGGGATTGATAGTTTTCTTGTCTATTTCCCAAGGCTGCACAAATCCTTGGCATGCTTCTTCCCATATTCTCTATTGTTTCCTCTTTCTTGATTCTATGCATAGTCTTCATTTTATCTCTCCATTGAGGAAAATACTTATACATGTGTTCTCCTTCACATCCCCAACACTTTATGGGTTGATGTCTTGGCCTCTTTCCAAAGGACTATGTCATTTTCTGATCACCTTGAGATGGCTACCTTGTCGATATGCCTGAGATATATTCCTTATGAAATTTGGCTTGAATATTTTCTTCCTTTGATCCATTTTTCCTTTTTTCTTGTCATCCCAAGCCTTTTGGAAAATTTTCCTTCCTCTATTCTTCTCATATAAATACTTAGTATTTCTTATGGATTCTTCTAAATTCATGGGCTCATCAAAATGAATTTTATCCTTGTAGAAGGATGGCATTCCAATCACGAACCTATGCATTTTGACCTTCTCATCTATGATGAAAATCATGTACCTAAGAATTTCCAAGAATTTTCTTTCATATTCATCTATGGTCATGTTCCAGAGTTTGAGTTCAAAGAACTCAAACTCATTCTTGTCAAAATATTACTCTAACAAGTACCACCGTTGAAAATATTTCTTGAATGGCTTCCAAGAAATTCTCTTCTCATCAAGGTGCTTAACCTGCTTCAACTGATCCCACCACATATATTTATTTCCTTGAAGGTAGTAAGCTATAATTTGGGCTTCTACATTTGATGAGTAATCATGCAACTATAAATATTTCCTCATTCCCAGAAACCATGCTTTTTCATATTCTCTTTTCTTGTTCTCTCCATCAAATGATGGTGACTTGATCATCCTTAGCTCCCCTTGCAAGCTATATGACCCATGTCTCCTCCTATGATGTATACTAGGAGAAATTATTGAGCTACTCTCCGACCTTGAACATGCATATGCTCTTCGGGTCAAGTTCTCTAGGGATTGATGATGTTGACGTCAACTAGTAATCCTTAACCATATATATCCTCCATGATTATCCATTCTATCATGAGATCTAGATACTTCCACTTGCCTTGCACTAGATTCATGTTTTGTGCCCAAATCTTTGTTTATTTGCTTCTGCAACATATTCAGGATTTGTAGTATCTCCTCCTAAGATTTCATGATCTTTTCATTATTGTTCCTATAGCTCTGCATTTTCCTCTGTAGGTTTCTCATAGTTACAAGCTCCTACCCATATCTTCATCCATTATATTTTGTCTCATCATTACCCATGTTGACATGTAGACCTTTGAATTCTTCTTCTGTAAGACCCTTTAACATCCTTCATATATCTATTTCTCATATAGGAACTAAAGTTTTCTTTCTTGTATCTCTAATTCTGCAAAAATGTGCATGCAATAATTGTTGTTAGAGTTAAGTAGATTACAAAATATTTATTAATTAGATTGCATGCTATTCTTCACATCAATTTGTTAAGAACACAATGCACCAATTCAAAATCTAATTCCTTAAACACATTCTTCTTCGAAAAAACTCTCCAACATCTTTGTTCATACCTCATTATGAGTAATGAGCAAAAAGTTACAACATTCACATGTTGTAATTTCCACTTTCTTACTGCTACATAATCACTTTATTTCTTTATGAGAAAATTTTGGCACCCAATTCAAAATTATAGGTGGATAGATGTACTCTCCTCCTCAATACCTTTCCAGTGACTATTTGTTTTCCCAAATTTAAGCTTTGAGATGAATGTTATGGTTTGGAGAAGTTTATAAATTTTTTCCCAATTTATCTTTGTATGCTATAGGTGTCTTCTTTCTCTTCATGCACATTTTTACATACCCATATTCCAAATATGGTTTTGTGGTTTTCTTTTATGGTTCATCAAACTAACTTCTGAGCAAGGATTTATGCCCTCTGGAAGTAAACAGGTGACAACATTTTACCTTAACTGTTTCAGTTGTAATTGTCTCATACGAGCTTTATTTCGCGCATGGAGTAGCTCTTTGGATAGCTCTCTCCATGTTATTTTATATAATTTGAAGAGACATAATGTAGAAACTGTACATTATGTTCTCGTTTGTTTTGATTGCATAAAAATGTCGTTTAGACCCTCAAAATCGCTTTGCAAGTTAATGACCTTCAAAAATCACAAAAAATCATATAAAATTGACTGTTTTAATATTACAATAGCCTTTTAATCTACATCGTCAATCTCAAACAGAAATAAATATGGACTATTGATTTGAGCTCCATCGACGATCGATAATCAAAATTTTCCTTTGGACGCACACAACACTTTTCCAAAAGTTCCAATCTAATCGTCGACACTTTTCTTTGGAAACCAATTTGCAATAAATCGTTGAACCGACTGATCCGACCATCGACCATTCCTATTGGCATACCAAAACACTTCTCCAATTCAACCGACGTGATGCTATGTAATATTTCATGGATATCCACTAGAACAGTTCGTCACAACATACCTAATAAATAAAAATGAAATCTACAATATGAAGGTTAAATTCCTTTAGATTCCAAAATATTTAGTTTATGACTTTCTGGTTATGCATGAAATAGATAAAATGTGGAAAACAAAGAACAATAAAATACAATCACACACCATCCACAATATAACACAAATATTTTCTTTGGAAAACCCTTGCGGGAGAAAACCCAACTAGAAGGTGAGGCTGCTCTGGTCTCTTTTCTCTGGTATGGAAATAATGAAAGTACAAAGGAAAATGCACTTTCTATGGAATTACCTAAGAATTGTAGCTTGTTAGGATGCTACAAAAAATTAACGCCCTCTGTTATACTCTCTAATTTCTCACTACCAATTTTTTTTCTCTGCTATGGAACAAAATACAATAACATAGAATCAAACCCCTTCTCCTCCTAGTGTCTTGATCTTTAACATAGCCCGATAGCCATATAGGGGTAGGTTTTTGAATTCCTAAACCCTCAATTGTGGTAGGGTTTTGAAACTTCTATAATATTATTTAAATTATTCAAATGGCTATCCCCATATGCATGCATAATGGGGGTTGATGTGGCATCATCTTGTACCATGGTGGTCAACACAATAGGACAACTTGCGAGAGGCACAACAATTGCATATGAATTCTGATTAACACACATTCTGCACCATTGGAAATTTATTGGAGTGTAAAACAACATCAAGGGGGTGTGCACAAGATTCATACACCAAAACCCCCCAAAACACCATTCAATTCCTAAAACTAGCTCCAGAAGTTTCTAGACCCTTATTTTCCGAACTAGGACCTACCACTAAAATGACCCTAGAGGCTAATTCCTCCATTTTTTTCCACTATGAAAGAATCGAGATAGATGAAAAATAATATAATTATCCAATATGTATCACCTAACCATCATCCATTGGCCATTTATTGGCTGACGTGGAAACTATCTGAATGTGGCATGACACGTGAATGTTGATGTGGCATGACAGGTCATCATGAGGTGTCAACTTGGATAACATGGCATGACACATGGATTCTGACATTCCATGACACATCATCACCCTCCTTCCTTCATCAATGATTGGTAACTTCTCTCAGGTGGACTGAACATCTTGCTAATCCTTGCGACGCTTGACCATAGACTGTCGGTAATCGATGCTTTCTCTTGCTTGATCGAAACATTTTGCTGAAATGACCGACCCAACCATCGGTTGTTGGTGATTTCCATTAAAGAACAAAAAGATTCACCAAATCATCCAACCCAACCATCTACCATCGATGATCCCTCTTAGCAAACTCCAACACTTAGAATTTTTTTGACCAAATCCCATATGAATATGGGTTGTCGATCTTCTATTCAAAATGATATTGTTTCTTGATCTATCAAACTTCACCCAGCTCTATCAACGAGTATCGATTGTCGATTTTCTCTATTTTCCAAGATGAAAAAGAAAATCCTAACATTGATCGAATCCAACCTCCCAACGACCGAAGATGGATCCTGACCATTGACCTGTCTCATTTTCCCAACTGCTGAAAAGGAATCTTGGTCGTTGATATGCTTGACCTTTCCAAGGCCAAAAAACCATAAAAAATTTAATTTGATTAAAATGAATCTAGTCCATTGATCTCGAGATCAAACATGATCTCAACCATTGATTCATCAAACTCTTCCCAGCTCCTTCAACTACCATTAAAATGTGAAATTTGATCTCACAAGTTGAATCTGAATATGCAATTTGGTCGATTGACACCATTAAACCTCTCATAAAGTTTTGGATTATTTAAAACTCAAATTTTCTCACAAATTTGGAGATTTCACTCTAATTTTTCAATGTTTTCCCCCAAAATCATCATAGATCAAAGTTTGTAACAGATAATTTTCCCAAATTCGCATTGATTCTTGGACCATATGAGTCTAGTGTTGAAACCACACTTTAACATACCCATCCCTAAGATGGGTCATGCTACTACTAAAATGACCCAATAAAAATTTATGATACCAAATCTAAATGCAGAAATAACACACATCATGACAATCAAACTCATGTCGATTTCCATACTAAATAAAAACATAAATGTAATTGGTTAACTCTGCATAGCAACAACCAAATGACATACAACAACATTCAACCATAAGATAGAGATTCATGTGCATCATTATGCTCATAGCAAGAAACAGTAACCAAAATATCTCGGAGTAAAATGTACAACAACTATATCAACATTCAACATGAATAAACACAACAAATAAGAACACTTATCTTAGAAAATATGAAATCCACTGCAGAAGAAAAATGTTCCTCCAAACTATAGACTTGTTGTTCCAATTCTCAACATCAAGTCACCCCTGATATGGGGTTATGAATCCATAAGAGGCGGTGGTCCCTAAGGATGGCTAATGTTCCCCTCTCAACAATCATTTTTCACAGCTAATTACAATCCACCATATCTCTTCCGCACAACCTGCACAACCCAAGGGATGGAATCCGCCTTCACTGCTCATAGTCCCTCAAGCCTTTCCACTTCCCTTTAGGGCTTTCATCACAAGCTAGACATGAAATATCTCTACTGGGACCTCATGAATTCTACATATGCAACATGAATTCACCCAACAAAAAAACACTTTCTTCCCTTGATGAATTTCAAACATACTCTTATTCATAAGCATACGACCTCTTTATCCATGAAATTTCAACTCCAAATAGATGCCAAAATTTCCCATAACAATTTCCTTCAAGCTTCAACACTCAAAACTCTTTTGTTGTCCAGAAAATTCCATATGAAATCAAATCTCCATTAAAAAATATGAATCTCTAATTTTGGTCTCCTTCCCATACACATTTCCTCTTTCTCTTTCTTGTTTGATTTTTACTCTTCCCCAAGATGATTGTACTCTACCCCATTCTCTTAATAACTATGGTAAGTGACTCTCACACCCACCCTCTTATGTGAATTCAATGATCGGGCTCTAGAACACTCAACTAGAAAATAATAGGTTCAAAGTAAGGATAGTTTAGAAAGAAATGGTTTGGGTTTAATAAACATGGGTAAACTCTCTCCCTTGAACCCCTTCCCTTTCTTTTGGAAACTAAGCCCCAAAATATCTTTTTGTGTCCATATGTAGCTAGCGATAAATTTTATTCAATATAAGCATAGAGGAGCTTTCGTAGTGCAACATATTAGATATCATTTTCGGTATTAACTGCATCGAGTAAGTCATTAATATATGACCCATATCCATGAGTATTAGTCGCAACTGACCAATAATTCTCATGATTTGAATAGTCCCCTTAGCACTCAAATCATGAGAATTATTGGTCAGTTGCGACTAATACTCATGGATGTGGGTCATATATTAATGACTTACTCTACGCAGTTAATCCCGAAAATGATATCTAATATGTTGCACTGTGAAAGCCCCTCTATTCTTAAATAATAAGAGTGAAGGGAGCTCTGAATGGATAGTTCATAAGGCACAATACTTTCTAAGGTTTTGCAAATGGGGTAGCAAGCTAAGTGGAATTGATTGTGGGGAAAACTCCACAGTTAAGCGTGCTTGAGCCAGAGGCATCTTGGGATGGGTGACCACCTGGGAAGTCTTGGTTACTGGGTGCAAGACGTGGAAGTGATGATTGATGCTATGCGAATCATTTCGTTGGTTTCAATCCCACTTCTTCACCCCTGTGAGAATCACCCGATGCAATGAGTGCTAAGTGGACTATTCAAATCATGAGAATTATTGGTCAGTTGCGACTAATACTCATGGATATGGGTCATATATTAATGAATTACTCTATGCATTTAATGTCGAAAATGATATCTAATATGTTGCACCGTGAAAGCCCATCTATGCTTAAATAATAAGAGTGAAGGGAGCTCTGAATGGATAGTTCATAAGGCACAATAATTGCTAAGGTTTTGCAAATGGGGTAGCAAGCTAAGTGGGCTTGATTGTGGGGAAAAATCCACTGTTAAGCACGCTTGAGCCAAAGGCGTCTTGGGATGGGTGACCACCTGGGAATTCCTAGTTACTAGGTGCAAGCCCCATAAGTGATGATTGATGCTATGTGATTCATTTCGTTGGTTTCAATCCCACTTCTTTACGCCTGTGAGAATCACCCGATGCAATGAGTGCTAAGTGGACTATTCAAATCATGAGAATTATTGGTCAGTTGCGACTAATACTCATGGATATGGGTCATATATTAATGACTTACTCTACGCAGTTAATCTTGAAAATGATATCTAATATGTTGCACTGCGAAAGCCCCTCTATGCTTAAATAATAAGAGTGAAGGGATCTCTAAATGGACAGTTCATAAGGCACAATACTTGCTAAGGTTTTGCAAATGAGGTAGCAAGCTAAGTGGGCGTGATTGTGGGGAAAACTCCACAGTTAAAAGCGCTTGAGCGAGAGGCGTCTTGGGATGGGTGACCACCTGGGAAGTGCTAGTTACCGGGTAAAATCCCCGGAAGTGATGATTGATGCTATGCGATTCATTTCGTTGGTTTCAATCCCACTTCTTCACCCCTGTGAGCATCACCCGATGCAATGAGTGCTAAGTGGATTATTCAAATCATGAGAATTATTGGTTAGTTGTGACTAATACTCATGGATATGGGTCATATATTAATGAATTACTCTACACAGTTAATCCCGAAAATGATATCTAATATGTTGCACTGTGAAAGACCCTCTATGCTTAAATAATAAGAGTGAAGGGAGCTCTGAATGGATAGTTCATAAGGCACAATACTTGCTAAGGTTTTTCAAATGGGGTAGCAAGCTAAGTGGGTTTGATTGTGGGGAAAACTCCACAGTTAAGCGCGCTTGAGCCAGAGGAATCTTGGGATGGGTGACCACCTGGGAAGTCCTGTTTACCCGGTGCAAGCCCCAGAAGTGATGATTGATGCTATGTGATTCATTTCATTGGTTTCAATCCCATTTATTCACCCCTATGAGCATCATCCAATGCAATGAGTGTTAAGTGGACTATTCAAATCATGAGAATTATTGGTCAGTTGGGACTAATACTCTATGCATTTAATCTTGAAAATGATATCTAATATGTTGCACTGCGAAAGACCCTCTATGCTTAAATAATAAGAGTGAAGGGAGATATGAATGGATAGTTCATAAGGCACAATACTTTCTAAGGTTTTACAAAAGGGGTAGCAAGCTAAGTGGGATTGATTGTGGGGAAAACTCCACAGTTAAGCGTGCTTGAGCCAGAAGCGTCTTGGGATGGGTGACCACCTGGGAAGTCCTGGTTACCAGGTGAAAGACCCGGAAGTGATTATTGGTCCTATGTGATTCATTTCATTAGTTTCAGTCCCACTTCTTCACCCCTTTGAGCATCACCCGATGCAATGAGTGCTAAGTGGACTATTCAAATCATGAGAATTATTGGTTAGTTGCAACTAATACTCACATATATGGGTCATATATTAATGGCTTACTCTACATAGTTAATCCCGAAAATGATATCTAATATGTTTCACTGTGAAAACCCCTCTATGCTTAAATAATAAGAGTGAAGGGAGCTCTGAATGGATAGTTCATAAGGCACAATACTTGCTAAGGTTTTGAAAATGGGGTAGCAAGCTAAGTGGGCTTGATTGTGGGGAAAACTCCACAGTTAAGCACGCTTGAGCTAGAGGCGTCTTGGGATGGGTGACCACCTGGGAAGTCTTGGTTACCGGGTGCAAGCCCCGGAATTAGTGATGATTGATGCTATGCGATTCATTTCATTGGTTTCAATCCCACTTCTTCACCCTTGTGAGCATCACCCGATGCAATGAGTGCTAAGTGGACTATTCAAATCATGAGAATTATTGGTTAGTTGCGACTAATACTCATGGATATGGGTCAAATATTAATGACTTACTCTACGCAGTTAATCCTGAGAATGATATCTAATATGTTGCACTGCGAAAGCCCCTCAATGCTTAAATAATAAGAGTGAAGGGAGCTCTGAATGGATAGTTCATAAGGCACAATAGTTGCTAAGGTTTTGCAAATGGCGTAGCAAGCTAAGTGGGCTTGATTGTGGGGAAAACTCCACAGTTAAGGACGCTTGAGCCAGAGGCATCTTGGGATGGGTGACCACTTGGGAAGTCCCGGTTACTAGGTGCAAGCCTCGAAAGTGATGATTGGTGCTATGCGATTCATTTCATTGGTTTCAATCCCACTTCTTCACCCCTGTGAGCATCACTTGATGCAATGAGTGCTAAGTGGACTATTCAAATCATGAGAATTATTGGTCAGTTGCGACTAATACTCATGGATATGAGTCATATATTAATTACTTACTCTACGCAGTTAATCCTGAAAATGATATCTAATATGTTGCACTGCGAAAACCCCTCTATGCTTAAATAATAAGAGTGAAGGGAGCTCTGAATGGATAGTTCATAAGGCAAAATACTTGCTAAGGTTTTGCAAATGGGGTAGCAAGCTAAGTGGGCTTGATTGTGGGGAAAAATCCACAGTTAAGCATGCTTGAGCTAGAGGCGTCTTGGGATGGGTGACCACCTGGAAAGTCCTGGTTACCAGGTGCAAGCCCCGGAAGTGATGATTGATGCTATACGATTCATTTCATTGGTTTCAATCCCACTTCTTCACCCCTGTGAGCATCACCTGATGCAATGAGTGCTAAGTGGACAATTCAAATCATGAGCATTATTGGTCAGTTGCGACTAATACTCATGGATATGGGTCATATATTAATGACTTACTCTACGAATTTAATCCTGAAAATGATATCTAATATGTTGCACTGTGAAAGCCCATCTATGCTTAAATAATAAGAGTGAAGGGAGCTTTGAATGGATAGTTCATAAGGCACAATACTTGCTAAGGTTTTGCAAATGGGGTAGCAAGCTAAGTGGGCTTGATTGTGGGAAAAACTCCACATTTAAGCGCGCTTGATCCAGAGGGATCTTGGGATGGGTGACCACCTGGGAAGTCCTGGTTACCGAGTGAAAGCCCCGAAAGTGATGATTGATGCTATGCGATTCATTTCGTTAGTTTCAATCCCACTTCTTCACCCCTGTGAGCATCACCCGATGAAATGAGTGCTAAGTCGACTATTCAAATCATGAGAATTAATGGTCAGTTGTGACTAATACTCATGGATATGGGTCATATATTAATGACTTACTCTATGCAGTTAATCCCAAAAATGATATCTAATATGTTGCACTGCAAAAGCCCCTCTATGCTTAAATAATAAGAGTGAAGGGAGCTATGAATGGATAGTTCATAAGGAACAATACTTGCTAAGGTTTTCCAAATGGGGTAGCAAGCTAAGTGGGCTTGATTGTGGGAAAACTCCACAGTTAAGCACGCTTGAGCCAAAGGCGTCTTGGGATGGGTGACCACCTAGGAAATCCTGGTTATCGGGTGCAAGCCCCAGAAGTGATGATTGATGCTATGTGATTCATTTCGTTGGTTTCAATCCCACTTATTCACCCTTGTGAGCATCACCCGATGCAATGAGTGCTAAGTGGACTATTCAAATCATGAGAATTATTGGTCATTTGCGACTAATACTCATGGATATGGGTCATATATTAATGAATTACTCTATGTAGTTAATCCTGAAAATTATATCTAATATGTTGCACTGCGAAAGACCCTCTATGCTTAAATAATAAGAGTGAAGGGAGCTCTAAACGGATAGTTCATAAGGCACAATACTTGCTAAGGTTTTGGAAATGGGGTAGCAAGCTAAGTGGGTTGGATTGTGGGGAAAACTCCATAATTAATCGCTCTTGAGCCAGAGGCGTCTTGTGATGGGTGATCACCTGGGAAGTCCTGGTTACCAGGTGCAAGCCTCGAAAGTGATGATTGATGCTATGTGATTCATTTCGTTGGTTTCAATCCCACTTCTTCACCCCTGTGAGCATCACCCGATGCAATGAGTGCTAAGTGTACTATTCAAATCATGAGAATTATTGGTCAATTGTGACTAATACTCATGGATATGGGTCATATATTAATGACTTACTCTACACAGTTAATATCGAAATGATATCTAATATGTTGCACTGTGAAAGCCCCTCTATGCTTAAATAATAAGAGTGAATGGAGCTCTGAATGGATAGTTCATAAGGCACAATACTTGCTAAAGTTTTGCAAATGGGGTAGCAATCTAAGTGGGCTTGATTGTGGGGAAAACTCGATAGTTAAGCATGCTTGAGCCAGATGCATCTTGGGATGGGTGACCACCTGGAAAGTCCTGGTTACCGGGTGCAAGCCCCATAAGTGATGATTGATGCTATGCGATTCATTTCATTGGTTGCAATCCCACTTCTTCACCCCTGTGAGCATCACCCGATGCAATGAGTGCTAAGTGGACTATTCAAATCATGAGAATTATTGGTCAGTTGCGACTAATACTCATGGATACGGGCCATATATTATTGACTTACTCTACGCAGTTAATCCCGAAAATGATATCTAATTTATTCAATATATTCAATTTACATCATTTACATATTACATTGCTTGGCCCTGATCCATATATTACATTTAAAATATACATCACTAGTTTGGGTTTTAAAAACGAGGTTGTTACACAATACATCCTTGAAACTATAATTCCTTCTATTAGTGTAGGCTACAAGGGTCTTAAGATTATCAAGGAAGTTTTGTTTTTTTAGATTGTAGATATCAGTCTCTTCTCGTGCAATGTATAACTTATTTTAAAAATGGTTAAGATGATAAAAATTTATAGAAGAAATAAAATAGGTATGTATTTTAGGAAAACCAACTCAACATACACGTACACTATATTTATCACCCCCCCCCAAAAAAAAGAAATTAATTAGAACTAAAATGCACATGCTCCAAAGAACATGTATGTGTTCTTGGAACATGCACATGATCTTATGTATTATTTTTCTTTGTCTCTCTTTCTCTCCCCCCTACCCATCTACCCTTCACCTTTTCTCCTCTCACAGTCCACTCACAACTCTCACATTCCACTCACAACTTAACAACCCACTGGTATTCTCCTAAAAGTACCTTGAATTTCCTCTAGTTCTATTCATATTTCCCAATGCAAGGAATGTAACCCTTCATTTATCTCAATCCATTAGGCATCCCATTCATTTATAGGGTTTTCTTTGGCACATGTAACCAAGAATATCTCCTTTTGGAACTCAAGGGAAACTCACTGCCAGGAAAACTAGGAAAAAAACAACAAACACTATTTTTTACATTGCAACTCACACAAGAGCTCACTCTTCAGTCATGAAAACCTATCTCTTCAATTTCCAGCTCCAAAATGCTCCAAAACTGCTCTAACATGCTCCATAATTCTCCCAGTATTCTTGGTCTAGCCCCATTACTCCTTTTTTCTACTCTCTACTTTTTTTTCATGCCCAAACTTAATGTGTAAAACTTCCTATACTCCCCATATGAATTTCCTCTATTTTCCAATGAAAATTAACTACTCACTCTGCCTAATGTTGAATGTAATTCATCCCTATTATTACAATAACTATGGGATGTGTCTTCTACACCCAACCTATGATAGGTATTCAATGATTAGACTCTCTTACAATCAAACAAAAAATATATGTTTTGACTAAAAGGATAATAAAATTCAAAAATATGGGTTTGGCTTAATACCAATAAGCCATTTCCCCCTTGGGCCCCTCTTAGACACTTCTAGGAATTCCCCTCTCTCTTGTGGATTAATCATCCCCGATCTCTATCCATATTCCCAACAATTAGAATTACATTATATTTATTAAAATTCAAAAAATACATTTCACATGTTACATTGCTTGGTCATAGCAACATTCATATCTACATTATGCATTAATTAAACTGGGGTTTATAGTGGGGATGTACATTCCACATCCCCTACAATTGTGCATCATCTTTTATGCACAACACCATGCCGAAATACATATACAAATTTACAACATCGGGTTGCACCATTCTTTTATGAGGGATATTAGCATAGGTGACCAAGAATCCTAAGATGTGGTTCCAAAATCTAGTTTCCCAAAAAAGGAGTCTTGCATTTTTAGCTATTATTTTCTTCAAAATTGGAAAAAAATTATAGGTATTCCTCCCAGATAGTTTCTTCATGCTCCCATGTTGCATCTTTAGGACCGTATCAGGTCCATTAAACATTTATCATCTCTTTGGTTTTGTTTCTTGGCACTTTGAATTTCCAGTCCATGATGCATGCTAGTCCCACTTAGAAATCCCCTTCATTTTCCACCTATATCACAGTCCAATCAATTATGTGGTTAGGGTCGAGAACATATTTATTTAATAATGACACATGAAAAACATTATGATTATGCACTCTCATGGATGTAGGAAATGCTAGCATGTATGCAATTAGATATATCTTTTCTAATATTTCAAAAAGCCCATAATATTTTGCTACCAACTTTGGGTAGAAACCTAATCTTATCAAACTTATTTTCACTTTCACTTTTAGGAAAACATGTTTTCCCACTTTAAAATATCTAAAAACGTTTTTCTTCTATGCATACTTTTCTGCTATCCTAGGAATCCTTTAAATTTTGCCTAATCTTTGACATCTTCTCTTCCATTTTTCACAACAAATTTGGCCCAATGATAACTTTGTCTGTTGGGTTATCCCAACTCATTGGTGTGTTGCACTTCTTGTCATACAATGCTTCAAATGGGGTCATTTTTAATGAGACTTGATACTCATTATTGTAAGAAAAATATACTAAGTGGATGTAGTCTTCCCAATTTGATGGATGGTCCATCACACACATTCTAAGCATGTATTCAATTATTATGTTATTTATATCTGCCTATTTGACTCTGGGTGATACACTGCACTAATATTTAAATTTTTTCCAAAGTCTTTAAACAAACATTTCCAATAATTAGAGGTAAATTTTTTATCTCTGTCTAAAACAATCACCTTAGGAACTCCATGAAATTTGGAAACTTCCTTCATGTAAATATATGGAATATTTGTTTCCTTGTGTGTGGTATTCACAGGAATAAAATGTGTAACTTTTGTTAATTTATCCACCAACTCTAGACACCTAGTTAAGTAATTGGCCACTTATTTCTTCATTCCTTGCTAATAATATTGGCTTCTTATAACTGCAATTGTCTTATGATATACTGGGTGTTCAACATATGTCATATTGTGCATTTTCCTCAACACTATATTTTTCATCTCTCCTAAATTTGGCACGTATATTTTTCCTTTGTACATGAGGATTACAACCTCTTTTAGCTCACAATAATTAATTTTTTGTTGTAAATTGTCTTGTTGTAATGTCTGTTTTTTTTATATATATTGCTAGTCTGAATTTCCAACCTTTAAAATTTTGTCTTTTAAATATGTTTTGAACATGCTAATGGATGAAATATGCATTTCATGAGCTCTTATATTGAGTGCATTAATCATGTGATTTTCCTTACCTTTTATATGCTTAATTTTGAAGTCATATTCACTCAGAAATTCCAACATCTAGTTTGTCTGACATTTAATGTTGGTTGTCCAAACAAATGCTTCAAACCAAAACATTTTGTCCTTATCTCAAATAATCAACTCATGAGGTAATGTCTCCACATTTTTAATGCATAAACAATGGTTTCCAATTGCAAGTCATGTGTAGCATAATTCCTTTCATGCTCTTTTAGTTTTCTAGACTCATAAAACACCACATGATCCTTTTGACTGAGGACTCTACCAAGCTCTTCCTTGCATGCACTAGTGCACACTACAAAATATTCATCCGGATCTGAAATATTTAATATTGGTGCACTTGTTAAATTCATTTTCAACTGCTGAAAACTCTCTGCACACTTGGAAGTCCAATCAAATTTAACTCTTTTTTCAAAGAAGTCATTCATATTGCAATATTTGAAAACCCTTTTATGAATCTTCGATAATAACCAACAAGACCCATAAATGATCTGACCTATGTCACATTTATTGGTGTTATCCATCCTCTAATGGCCTCTATTTTCTAGGGATCAACTTCGATCCCATCTGCTGATATAATATTCCCCAAGTAGTGAATCTTCTTTTGATAAAATATGCACTTACTTAGTTTGGCATATAATTTTTGATCTCTCAAAACTTGCAACACCATTCTCAAATTCTTCTCATGCTCCTCTTCTGTCTTTGAGTAGATGAGAGTATCATCTAAGAAAACAATCACAATCTTGTCCAGGTACTCCTTGAACACTCCATTCATCAAGCACATAAAAACTATTGGTGCATTTGATAGCCCAAATGGCATTACTCTAAATTAGTAATGCCCATATATTGTCTTGAATTTTGTCTTGTTTATATCGTGTTCTTTTATCCTCACTTGATGATAACCCGATCTCAAGTCAATCTTGAAAAATATCCTTGCACCTTTTAGCTTATCAAATAAATAATCAATCCTTGGAAAATGATATTTGTTCTTTATGATGACCTTAAGGTTCTTTATAAAAATATTTTGGGCTCTCCAAGGTGACACACTTGGGTGTATATACACCTTGTTCAAAAGTTATTTAAGTTGCATATGTAACTCTTTCAATTCTGGTGTGCCCATTCTATAAGATGTCTTGAAAAATGGGGCATCTCCTGGCACCATCAATAGAGAAATCAATGTCTCTCTTTGTTGGAGATCTTGATATTTCCCCCAAAACATCTTCAAAATCCCTCAAGACTATATGGTATTCAATACTTTCCATTTTATCATTGGATTCCTTCCATATGGGGTGCAAAAAATTGGCATCCTTTTCTAAAACGTTTTTTCAGCAACATGGATTCAATTTCTCTAATAGCTACAACTCTTAGAATTCCTTGAATCTTTCCTTGCAACCATCCCTCATCAAGAAAATTTATTGCCTTTTTGCAAAAGTCTAAGACAACATGGTGTTTTTCCAACCAATCCATTCCAATTATAAAATCATATGAACCCAATGGTATGATGTTCACATCCACTTTTGTGTTGATTCCATTCATGTCTATTGGAAAATATTTAACGAACTCATTGATATTTCTCTTAGCCCTTGTGGCTAACTAAACTGACCAATATTTCTTATCCTTACTCCTTTGCAAGTGAAATATTTCAATAATGTTCGATTTTATGTAACTATGGCTAGCTCCATAATCATTTAAAATGGCTATGGGATGGTTATCAATCTTACCTTCCATTTCAATCATGGGGGAATGATACTCTACTTGTTATCCAAGGATGCATAAGTTGTTGGCATGATTCCTCCCATGTATTCAATTGTTTGAGCCTCATGAATGTTGTGAACAATCCTCATTCTTTCTCATTTGTGAGGGAAGTCCATATATAAGTGATTTCCCCCTCATCCCCAACATTGTATGGGTTTTTTCCTTGGCCTTTTCTCAAAAGAATCTATTGTCTTGTGCTCATTTCGGGTTGACTATTCTTATTGATTTTCTTGGGATTTTGTTAAGCCCTAATATTGGCTCATTACCACTTAATTGGGGCATATTAGATTAGTAATGTTATTTTATTTATGTCGGCTTTAGGCCATTAGTTGTGATTTATATTAGTAATGTTATTTTATTTATGTCGGCTTTAGGCCAT
>ML801295.1:123362-137731 GCA_009831015.1 Picea engelmannii | reverse complement strand
CTTGTACTTGAACATTTAAGTGGGGTAAAAGGAGGTTGCCCCCTCGAAGAGGCTTATTATCTGAAATTATCTCTTTTTCAAGGCGTTGAGTACTTTTCCTGAAGTTTTTCTATGCTATATTGATGTTTGGTTCTTAACAGATTTTTTCTAGAAAAATGGTGTCTTAAAACATTTATGTCATTTCTTTTTCTTACCATTCATATTTTATTCCAAAATTTTTGAAAGACTGGCATCACACTATTATGCTCATAAAGATGCTTTACTCTCCTTATGGTCTCCTCCAAAGTTATGGGGTTATCGTATTGTATATTGTCACTATAGAAAGAGGTTAAACCACTTAGAAACCTTTGGATTTTGGCATTCTCATCATTTATGAAGTCCACATACTTCAACAAATCAAAGAACCTCTTATCATACTCATCCATTTTCATGCTTCCCAACTTGAGTTCAAAGAAATATTTCATATTTATTTCATATTTATTTCATAGTAATGCTATGAAAAATATTTCTCTTGGAAATATTCTTTGAACTGCCTGCATGAGACCTTCTTCTCATCAAGGTGTTTTTCTTTCTTAATTTTATCTCACCACATGGATGTCTTTCTTTGCAAGTGGTAGGTTGCAATTCTTGTTTCTACCCGGAGGGGTAATCATGCAGCTAGAAATATTTCTTCATTCCCGACATCCAAGCCTCAACCTATTCTCCCTTCCTATTCTCACCATTGAAATTAGGTGGATTTATTTCCTTGATTTCACCTTGCAAGATGTCTCCCTCAGGCCTTCTCCTTTGTCTCTTGATAGGAGACACACTTGGGTTGCTTCCTGGACCTAAACTTGCATGAGATATCCTAGTGGATTTATTTGGGGAATGATGGTGCCTTCTCATGCTCCTTGACTACCTATCATTTCCATGGTCATCCCTTCTGCTGTGGGATCTATATGAGGTCACATGTCTATCACTAACTTCTTACTTTATGATAGAGTATTCATTGGCCTGCTTCTGTGACATATTAAAGCTATGAAGTATCTCTTCTCGACCATTCATAATATTTTTCATTATCTTCTCTTTAACTCTGCACTTCTATTTGTAGTCTCCTCATAGTTATAGGATCCTTCCTATGTCTTCTTCCATTAGACTTTGTCTCAACATTTCCCATGCTAACATGTAGCCCTATGAATTTATGTTCATGACTGTAGGACCCTTTGGCATATTCCATGGTCGTGGGTCTCATATAGGAACCAAAATTCCTTCTTGTACCTCTAAATTCAGCGAGAAATGTGCATGCAAACAAATATTTTTAGACAAAATACATACATAGTTTTGGAAAAGAATGCATAAACGTTTTTCCCTTTAATGCCACCAATTATATTATTCTAAGTTGACTATAAACCTTATTACCCAGATCAATTTTCTAGATTGATAAATGGATTATTCCATCCAAGATATTTCCAATGACTTCTTTCTTTCTCAATTCTGAGCTCTGAGAAGAAATTTATAGTCATCTGAATATGGTTGATTTACCCCTTTTGCACCACTTTCACTTTAGTGAAAATAATCCCAAACACCAACTTTTGTCACTTATAGAAGTAAACTTGCCAAGAACTAGAGAAACATTTGTATGAGACATAGATAATATTGATGTCAAATAATTCATAACAATTATTATATTATTAATTTGATACTCTAGTAAAAACTGTAGCAATCTGAAAATGACAACTTTGTCCCTTTTCACCCCTTTTTCTAGACTTAGAATTTTTAGTCAAACTAGCAATCTCCCAAACTGTGCACTTCTGGAAAAACTTCACTGAACCAAAGTTTTTTGTATTGGTGATTATACGAAATTTCGAGTAAATAATTTTTCCATCTTGAGACCCTTTTTCCCCTCTGAAAATCCCAAAAATCCCCCAAAAGTGGCTTGAAATAGTAGATTTTGGCCTATTTCAACATCCCCATTCCAAACCCATTAGGATTTATTCAATTCATTCCTCGGTTATTTCCATGCCTAATTTTTGGACACTCTCCAAGAAATTCATCTTAATATGCATCTATGCCAATGATATGGACCTAGATATTTAAAAACCACTATTTTACATTTTCTAACAAATCCAAGCAGAAATGGACAATGACCCTCTCTGACACTTTTGTATATCTCCTCACTGTGAACAAAAATCAAAATTTTCACCTCAATATGACTTAATATGCTCTATTTGTGTCTAAAATATGACATGGAATCCTTGTTAATGTAGTATTCTAGGTTGATGTGGCACCCTAAGGTGATACCATGCCACCCTCTTAGCCACCCTCGCCCCACCTCATCATCATTCATCACCTTATTTACCTTTATTTCATAAATTAAACTATATTTTGGGCCCCACTGTACCTTGATTCCCACCTATCATCTTCTTTGACCATGGATGGGATAGGGGTCCCAACTCTCCTGTCATACTTCCACATGGCAACCATTCATTAGCCACGGGGATGGGTGGGTCCCATCCAACACCCTTTTCCTTAGGCACACACAACCTCCATACCCCTAGATCCAAATGTGGATATATATGGATGATCAATGGACCTCATTTATTTCACACCATCAACTTGCGCAAGCGTTAACAACCCTCAATGATGTGAGAGTGGTTTTCTCCCATGTTGTGTGGCCTCCTTCTGTTGGCTTCGCATAAAAAATGATTTCTGTGAAACTAGATGGATTTCATGCTATATCGCTTATGGTATTTTCCTATACTACCTTTCCTATGTGACACCCATGTTAGCCTCGGTCCCACCATCATGCACTACCAACCCTACCACCCCACCATTGTGGACCTACCAGCTCCCAGATCTAATGATGGAGATGATTGAAAGATCAATGGATCTGGTTCATTTCTCACGGTGAAGTTTCTTGGAGGTTAACAACATCTCACAATGTGGTACCACTTACCACCCATTGACACATGGCATTCTCCTATTCATTTCGCATTGCCAAGAGCTTCCTCAAAAACCACTTGGTCGTAATGCAAAACCACTTTTGGTTTCGATCATCCCACTGGTCGCCCCACCACCATGGCCTACCACTTCACCATCCAACCTTCCACCATGCCACAGACCACCATCATGGAACTTCCACCATGGTATTCCACGTCACCACTTCCATGTCATTTCCACATCAACGCCGCATGGTCTCCATGTCACTGTTGATTTCATGTATGAAAAAATACCTAAATTTCAAAAATTTCTAGAATTGCATAATTTTCAATTTTTTCATAAGCCACCATGGAATATTTTAAATTAATATTTCTACGACCAATTTCGGCCTTGTGCATGTCAATTCGACTATTGCACCAAAAATTTGACACTTCTATGTCAATTCCTCAACAAATTCCACTTCAGAAATTGGGGCTTTTGCCCAATTTCACCCCATTTCAGTCCAACTTCTTTATAATGTCCAAAATTTGTCCCATTAAAGGCCCAAAAATTCTCAAACTGATGTTAGAATTGGGGATTTTAAGCCTGGGTTCCATTCCTTAATTTCCCGTTAATTTCCTCCAATTTCATCTAAACAATTTCGACAATTAATTTGCAAACATCCTTTGAACTTAATTCTACAATTCATCTTTTGTGTGTTGTGTCTGGCCAATGCAGGATCAATGTTTGATCCCAAATATTTAATACCATTCTATAACATTCCCCGGCTTAACTAAGGAACATTATATTGCATAATACACATAAAATGAAAATTTATCTTACTATTTCATTTCTTGTAGCTTACCATCTACAAATTATGCACAAATTTAACTAGATTCTAGTGCCCATAATTAAATGCATCTACATCATTCTAAATGAACATGGATGTAGCTAAGAAATCATATATATAATCACATAAAACCATTGTCATTCACATATTAAAATGCACAATGATGAACTCATAATATAACTTAGAAAAATATATAAACACTTTTCTTTTTAAAAGAAATTTCCTGCAACCAACTGCTTGGGAAGGACGTTCCACCCAACCATAGACTTGTTTTTCCATATATCAACAGTAATTCACCCATGATATGGGGCTAATAATACACAAAATAAGGGTGCCTCTCACATTCCACTTACAGATTAACAACCCACTGGTATTATCCTCCATCTCTCTTCCTCTTGACTTGCCCAACCAAAGGAATGTACCCCTTCACTGCTCTTAGTCCATCCAACATCCCATTCATTTATCATGGTCTCTCTGGCATAGGTAACCAAGAATATATTTGTTGGGAACTCAAGGGAAACTCACTGCTAGGAAAACTACCAGAAAAACAACAACTAATACTTTTTTTACAATGCAACTCACACAATATCTCACTCTTCAGGCCTGACAACTTGGCTCTTCAATTTCCAACTCCAAAATGCTCCGAAAATTATCTAGGATGATCTATAATTCTCCCATCCTTCTTGGTCTATCTCTATTTCTCATTTTTCCACGCTCTCTTCTTATTTTTCATGCCCAGACTGAATGTGTAAAAATTCTTGTACAAAAATCTACAAGGTTGTGCAAACAAAAAATTAGTTTTTAAGGATAATTTTTCTCTCAAGTGTCTTGCAGGGTTTAGTGGTTTTTACTAAAAAAATATTGCTCCTAAGGCCCAATCTCTATATTTCCACATGTACCACTGAAAGTCCATGAGCTAAGCACCTAAGGTCACATAGCACCGAACAACAAGCCAACACACAACACCAAATCAACGCCCAAGACCAAGTGTCAAGCCAAAGGGAGGATCCCACAAGGGGAATTTCCTGTGGACAAAGCGCCGGATGAAAAAGGGAGTGACTTTGTATATAAACACCAAAAGGTGCTTCTATCCTACCAATGTGGGATAAATGCCATATACCATAATTAAAAAAAATCATCCATGTGTTGGAGATAGGTGATGCACAACTGTCCATTCATTGGCAGTTAGGGAACATTGGTGGAGAGCACACACATAGGTAGAAATGTTGCAGCCAAGCTACCAAATGAAAATATTACAAATGCCATAGTCAAAGCAAAAATTCCAAAATTGCCCAAGATTTTCCAGCAGAATGGTTGTCTCAAATTTTGTGAAAAGTTACAGGAGATCGCCTACGAAAGCACCATTGAAGCCCACAAGTTAGGCCCTAGATGTATCACCGAGTGTATATCGAAGTGCACCTAGAGGATAACTTATAGGTTCAAAGAAATCAAAGTTCGAGGGTGGATATTGAGAGAGAAAATGCATGAGCCTTTTTTCTTTCCATGTCAATAAATATTTAAAGGTACAAAAAGGGGCACAAGTATTGGGAGATAATGGATAAAGCATCATCCAATCATATAATTGTCAAAGTGTAGGTATAAAATCCACGAACAAGTGTCAAATATGCCTAAGTTTCATTGTACCCATGGTTTGTTGGCATGCCAAGAATTAAGTGAAGAGGAGGAAATCGACTCCCTTATTCACTGTGTCTTTCTCATATTTTAAACAGATATTAAATTCTCTCTTGGTCCATAGTTTCAACCTTTTTTTGCCTACAACCACCAATCAAAAAGACAATACATCAAATCGATTTTGTTGTCGTCAATTTTTTTTTAACACAGAAGGAGTACAAATTTTGATTGTTTAATTAAGAGAAGAAAATAAACAATTAAAAATAGAGGCATTACTTCCGGTACATATGGGATATGCTAAGACACCACAGTTAGCACAAAGCGCTAAGGAGGAGCCCATGAGGGACCAAAACTATTGTTTAGTCCCCATCTGTCAAAAGGATATTGTTTTCAAATCCTCGCCCTCCCAACCGTTTGTTTGTTTGTAGCCATGCAAGTGCTAGGTTTCAAATCCTAATATCAAGTGGTCACAATATGAAACCCTCTTGCGAACATATGGAAATGAAAAGGAACGATGTTAATTATATTATTTGTTGTACATGCATTTTGGGATCAAATCTCCACATGTAGTTGAAACCCCTTTTTTTTGTAAAGCTCAAATGTGTTAAGTTGGAGTTTCTTAAAAGTTTGATCTACAAGAGATGTTCTATAATGATCCACTCGGTCAAATGGTTTAGTTCAAAAATACTTGAAAATGGGTGTTGGAAACAAATATTTCGTAGCGAATCTACACACTATAAAAATGCTAAAACATAGTTTTTGCAGCGAATATCCACCAGGCGCGCTACAAAAATGCACAGTCGACTTAAATAAGTGGATATAAGATTACCAGCTTGATAGGATGTGTCAAATCATCATGAGGACTCGAAATATTATCTATTTGGAATCGAATCATTTATCTTTGATGTGATTTGTATGCATTAATTAATCAAAGAACTGAACCCAAAATTCTAGGAGTTGTTTTGAGTTTGTTGTAACTCTTTACTATTATTAGAAAAAATGAAGATACCGAACTCCTAGGATTAAGGAAATGGATATATTTTGGAATTTATTCAAGGTTAGAGGGGTTCGTTCTAGAGGCTTGAGAGATTTGGAGGATAAAATTACCTGCTTATTTGTAAGCTTGAGAGCTTGTGATGTAAATGCTTTTGTCATGGAAGATTCACGAAAGTTGTTTTTATCATAATGTGATTTATTTGTTCTCCATTTATTTTGTCATATTCTTGCTTGAATTTAGTGCATATTTTGAAGATCAAAGGATTTATGTGATTAATAAATCCATGAGCAACAGAGGATTTGTTGCATCCTGCTTGTTAATCATTGTTTTATTTCAAGTATATTGCATTCATTTTGTAGAGAGGATTATTTTGTGATGGATGCTATCCTTTTTGTTACCTTCTTCACTCTTCTATCCATCATTATATAAAACATTCTTCTAGTATGCAACTTGCTTTCCGTCAATCTGTTAGAGAGGTTATGACTCCATGCCCAATGTTGTAGATCACTAATCTACAATTAATTTGTTGTCCTCTCCTTTCTTGTAGTGTCTTGCTGATCCACCTACCAAACTCAATTTAATTATTTAGATTTTGATGGGTACTGGGATTATCCTTATAACAATCTAAGGATAAATTCTAGTGCTAACATTTTTGGCACCGTTGTTGGGGAACGAAGACAAGAAGATATATTCCCTGGGCTATACGACAAAGACTAAGACCAGTTCTTGATGGCGAACAAGGATTGGTGATAGAACAAACTGCAATATTTCACCTAGCGAATCCACACATTTGAAGAAATTGCTGGTGATTCAAATCAAGTTACAAGACTCCATTGAAGAATGAGCTCAGATATAAAAATGAAAGGAAGACATAGGAAGTCCAGGTATCAAGTTATAAGTTTATTTTAGGAACTTATATTATTTTATGTTAGCTCTTTCTTGTATTTTCCTTCACATATCAGGAGAATCATCCTTTGCTTTGTTTACTCTAATAATCATAAACCTTAATTTATATACCCCTCTTTGGAAGAAGAAGGTCTGCATTCTTCTTGCATTATTTATTTTGACCCTATTCCTTCATATGAAACACATGAGAAAGATGATGTGCATATAATCATATATCCTAAACCTGATCATTCTTGTCATCATGTAGATAGTAAAGATGATCCCTTACCTTCTACCATTTTGGCTGAAAATTCCAATCATCCTGTTGAACCTTACTTTCAACCCACTGAAGTTCAGTCTAGAATTAGAGAGAAAAGTTTTAAACCTTTAAGGATATCATCTTGCTTCCATCCTTACCCTCCCAAATGTTTTGAGTATCTTCCTCGGTTTACTAGAGAAGACCATATCATAACTTAGAAGCACTTGGGATCTTTTTATAATGTCATTGATAATTTTGAAATTGTACATGAGGATGTTGTTATGAGGACATTTGCCAAATCTTTAGTTGGAAATGTTGCTTTATGGTTTAGAAATATGGAAGCTTGTTCCATTTGCTCGTGGACTGATTTTCATGGCACATTTTTAAGATACTAGGGTGAAAAAAAATCCTTTGATCAGTACTTAACTGAGTTGAATACCTTGAGAAGAGAGGAGGATGAAGCTCTTGCTACATTCAATAGAAGGTTTCACAGTTTTTATTGTAGTATTCCTTTGGAGATTCGACCTTCTGAATTTTTTTCCATGGTGTAGTATACAATAGCACAACACCTTGATCTAGTTCTTTATCTCATGGAGAGAAATTCTATGACCTTGCAATAGATGTTCAATGATGTCAAGGAAATAGAAGACAACCTTCGAGCCCATGGGAATTTTTCAAATCAGATTGAGGATGAAGAGTTGAATGTTGAGGAGCATGAGAATGAGCATAATCAACAAACTGGTTATTTGGATCCATGTTGTTATGAGAAGAAGAATGATTCTTTTATGAATTTTCCTAAAGTTTTTAATGGTGATATTTTTGTAGATGAACATAATCCACTTCTTGAAGAGCAAGCTACTATCCCAATTTTCCTAGTTGATGACATTGTAGGGGTTTATGATTTTCCTATATATGATGATGAATATGATGTTGATTATTTAGAGAAACCAACTATATGTTTTCCATCAGGATATGTTCTATTTCATCAGTCTGATGAAAGAACTCAACCCATATATGAAAATTATACCATTGAGCATGAGGAAAGGTGTGAGTCGGCTAAAATTAATTCTTTGTCATTATGCTTTTATTCATTTAAGTTTTTGAAAGAAAATTTTAAAATCATCAGTGAAGCCAAGGAGTGTGATCTGATGCAAAGTCATATAGACTCACTGGAACAAATTCACAACTCTATAATTCAACAACATCCTTTTCAGGTTTTCAATGATCTTGTAGCTTTTTATTTGGAGGATCACTGTAGTCAAAATTTCCATCCTTTGATAAGATTTAGGTATCAAAATGAAGGTGATCATGAGCTAGTGTCAAAACTACCTATGTCTTTTGATCCAGATTATTTTCGGCACGAAATGCGAGCGGAGATATAATAAAGAAATGCACAGAGATATCGTGTATATCCAGTAATATAACAGAAATATATCAGAGATGCAACCATAAACATAGAGATACAGTAATACACGATTTCTATTTATGAAATAAATGTACAGAGACTGTAAAATTACAGAGTGAAAGACTCGCTAGAATGGTGGCAGCTTATCTCTGAGAAGAGATGTGACGGCTACTCGCATTCGCAAGAAGATGGTTACAATGAGGCTCGAAAGGCCCTTTTACAATAGATGGGAATGCCAAAAGTCCTATACATCCAAAAACCTAACCCTAGGAGATGAAGCGCCAAAAGTCACATGGGCCCCGTTTGGGTAAGTTGGTGCATCAACTTCCCGGGGTCGTAACTTTTGCATACGATCTCTGTTTTAGGCGTGTGATAGCTCGTTGGAAAGGTATCGTTGAGGAGATTCATTTTGGGGCCTCAATCATGCCTTTGGCTATCATTGAGAACCTTGATCTCGAAAAACCTTCATTTAGGCCCTCAAAATGGCCCCGGAAGTTAAAACCTGCTAAAAATAGTAAATTGTCAAAATGGCCAGAAAACTGTTTTGAGCCATTTGGAAAAGGTGGGTGGTCCCCGATATCCACCTGGATCATCTTTGTTCCAAACAAGTGTTTCATTGCAACACTCTCATGAAAATTTTCAACCTTTTTCTAGTAGTCATAAGATTGGAGTACATGAAAGAAGGGATGTGGTTTTAGGGATGTTACAAAATCATATCAATTTGCATGCTTTCAAAAATCCTTTTGCAACATGTCTGGAGTTAGCAAGTGGGCCTAAGCTTTTAGATTTGGTCCATATTGAATTTGTTTTCAAATTTCTAGATGAGTTGTCATTAAGCAAGGTTTTCTTTTAACCCCTGAAATACATGCAAGGAATTCACCCATTGGAGAAGATTCTTGCATGGTTGCACTGGATTTTTTATTTGAATTGATCGAGTAACTTATGGTTTAGTTAAGTAGGTATAAGTGTTTTGAATAAGCTCACAATTTTGAGTTTCCTTTTCATCATGTGTGTTTTTCAGATTGCAGTTTGAGCATCTTTTTCCAACAGTGTACAATTTTGGTTTTAGTGTGAAGAGTGGATTTGATTCAGTTGAGGATTGTCACAGGTTGAAGTCTTCAAATTGGAAACAACCCAATGGATAGGAACATGGTATGTATATTTCTTGTAATCTCGTAGGGAGCATGCCATCCCCCATGGAGCCTATGTTAGCACAAAAATTTGCATTATCAAATTTGATCATTTACAAAAATCTACAAGGTTGTGCAAATAAAAAATTAGTTTTTAAGGATAATTTTTCTCTCAGGTGTCTTGTAGGGTTTAGTGGTTTTTAATAAAAAAATATTGGGCCTAAGACCCAATCTCTATATTTCCACATGTACCACCAAAATTTCATGAGATAAGCACCTACGGTCACATAGCACCGAACAACAAACCAACACACAACAACAAATTGACACCCAAGACCAAGCACCAAGCCAGAGGGAGGAACCCACAAGGGGTGTTTCTTGTGAAAAATGTGTCGAATGAAAAAGGGATCACCTTTGTATATAAACGCCAAAAGGTTCTTCTATCCTACCAATGTGGTATAAATCCCTCATACCATAATAAAAAAAAAGTGTCTAGGTGTTGGAGATAGACGATGCACAATTGTCCATGCATTGGCAGTTAGGGAATGTTGGTTGAGAGAATGAACATAGGTAGAAATATTGCATCCAAGCTACCAAATGTCAATATTAAAAATTCCATAGTCAAAGAAAAAATACCAAGATTTCCCAGCAGAATGGTTGTCTCAAATTTTGTGAAAAGTTATAGGAGATCGCCTACGAAACAACCATTGAATCCCGCAAGTCAAGTCCCAAATGTATCACCAAGTTTATTATGAAGTGCACCTAGAGGATAACTTACAGGTTCAAAGCAATCAGAGTTCAAGGGTGGATGCTGAGAGAGAAAGTTCACGAGCCTTTTTTTCTTTCCAAGTCAATAAATATTTAAAGGCACACAAAGGTGCACAGATATTGGGATATAATTCACAGAGCATCGTGCAATCATATAATTGTCAAAGTGTAGGTAGAAAGTCCTCATACATGTGTCAAATATGCCTAAGTTTCATTCTACCCAAGTTTTGTTGTCATGCTAAGAATTAAGCACATAGGAGAAAATCGACCCCCCTATTCAGTGTGTCTTGCGCAAATTTTAAATAGATATTAAATGGTCTCTTGGTCAATAATTTTTCCCTCTTTTTACCTGAAACCACCAATAAAAAATACAATATATCAAATCGATTATGTTGTTGTCAAAGTTTTTTAACATAGAAGGAGCACAGATTATGATTATTTAATTAAGAGGAGAAAATTAACAGTTAAAAATAGAGGTATTGCTTCCGGTACATATGGAATATGCTAAGGCACCAAAGTTAGCACAAAGCACTAAGGAGGAGCCCACAAGGGACTAAAACTATTGTTTAAGCACCATCTATCAAAAGGATCTTGTTTTCAAATCCTCTCCCTCCCAACCATTTGTTTGTTTGTAGCCACACAAGTTTTGTGTTTCAAATTCTAATGTCAAGTGGTCACAAGATGAAACCCTCCTATGCAGATATGGTAATGAAAAGGCATGATGTTAGTTATATTATTTTTTGTACATGCATTTTGGGATCAAATCTCCACATGTAGTTGAAACCCTTACTTTTTGTAAAGCTCGAATGTGTTAAGTTGGAGTTTCTTAAAAGTTTGATCTACATGGGATGTGCTATATTGATCCATCTCGGTCAAATGGTGTAATTCAAAAAGACTTGAAAATGGGTGTTGAAAACAACGATTTTGCAACAAAAATGATGGAACATAGTTTTTGCAACGAATATTCACCAAGCTCGCTACCAAACTGCACAGTCAACTTAAATCAGTGGCTATAAGATTACCAGCTAGACAGGACATGTCAAATCATCATGAGGACTCGAAATAATATCTATTTGGCATCAAACCATTTATATTTGATGTGATTTCTATTCATTAATTAATCAAAGAACTGAACCCAAAATTCTAGGAGTTGTTTTGAGTTTGTTATAACTCTTTACGATTATTGGAAAAATTGAAGATATCAAAATCCTAGGATTAAGGGATAAGGAAATGGCTATATTTTGGAAGTTTTTCAAGGTTAGAGGGGTTCGGTCTGGAGGCTCCAAAGAGATATAGGAGCAGTTTACCTTCGTATTTGTAATCCTGATGGCTTGTGATGTAAATTTTTCTCCCATGGAAGATTCATGAAAGTTGTTTTTATCAGATGTGATTTATTTGTTATCCATTTCTTCTGTCATATTATTTCTTGAACATAGTGCATATTTTGAATATCAAAGGCTGCCTAGGATTAATTAATCCATGAGAATTAGAGGATTTGATGCATCCTTCTTGTTAATCATTGTTTTATTTCAAGTATCTTGCATTCGTTTTGCAGAGAGGATTCCTGCTGATGGATGCTATCCTTTTTGTTATCTTCTTCACTCTTTTATCCATCATTGTATAAACCTTTATTCTGGTATGCAACTTAATTTCCTTCAATCTGTAGAGGGGTTATGAATCCATATATAATGTTTTAGATCACTTATCTGCAATTAATGTGTTGTCCTCTACTTTTTTGTAGAGTCTTGTTGATCCACCTACCAAACTAGATTTAATTATTTAGATTCTGATGGGTATTGGGCTTATCCTTATAGTGGTATAAGGGTAACTTCTAGTGCTAAAACTCCTCATACGAATTTCCTCTATTTTCCCAAGATAATTAACTGCTCACTTTTCCCAATGTTGATTTTATTTCATCCCCATGCTTCCAATAACTATGGGATGTGATTTCTACACCCACCCTTTGATAGGTATTCAATGATTGGACTCTCATACACCAAACCAAAAAATATATGGTTGAATCAAAAGATAATAGAATTGAAGAATATGATTTTGTCTTAATACCCATAAACCATTGCCCCCTTGGGCCCCTCTTAGACACTTCTAGGAATTCCCCTCTCTCTTGTGGATTAATCAACCCCCATATCTGTCCATATTCCTTGTAGATGGTATCATATTATATTGATTAGAATTCATAAAATGCATTTCACATATTACATAGCTTGGTCATAGCCACATTCATGTCTACATTATACATTAATTAAAATGGGGATTATAGTGGGGATGTTACACATTACCTATCTCTACCTCCCTTCCCTATCACCCCCCATTCCTCTCTCTCTCTCTCTCTACACATATCTCTCTCTCTACCCACCTCTCTCTCTCTTTACCCTTCTCTCTTTCTCTTCTCTCTCTTCCCCACATATACCCCTCTTTCCTAGCACTCTCAATACATATCTCTAACTCTTGTTTACTCTCTCCCTTTATCTCCCATTCTCTCTCTATCTATCCCCTCTTCCCCTCTCTCCCTCTCTCTCTCCCCTCCTCCCTCTCCCCCCCCTCCCTCTCTCTCTACCCCCCCCATCCCTCTACAAATTTATCCATACCTCCATCTATACCACCCTCTCTCTCTCTTCCCTTATTTCTCTCTCCCTCTCTCCCCCCCCCCTCTTTATCTCTTCCCCTCATTCTACCTCCTTCTCTCTTTGCCTAACCGCTCTCTCTCTCTCTCTTCCCTTATTTCTCTCTCCCTCTCTCCCCCCCCCTCTTTATCTCTTCCCCTCATTCTACCTCCTTCTCTCTTTGCCTAACCGCTCTCTCTCTCTCTCTCTCTCTCGACCTATTTTATGGTCTTGTTGGCCCTCTCCATCCATCCCCTCCMCCCCCCCCTCTCTCTCTCCTACAGATACCCATCTCTCCCCATCACTCTATATCCCCCTCCATCTCTCTCCCCCACTCTCCCCCCTTTCTCTCTTTACCTCTATCTACCTCCTTTCCTTCTCTTTCCCCCCTTCCTCTCACTCTCTCTCAACTACCCCCTATTTTTCTCCCTCTCTCTCCCTCTCACACACCCCTCTCTATCTTCCTCTCTCTCCCTCTCACACACTCATCCATTCTCTCTCTACACTCTCTCTTTCTTCCTCTCTCTCCCTCCCTCACACACACACACACACAAACACACTCTACGCCCCCCCCTCTCTCTCTCCCTTTCTACCCTTATCTCCCTCTCCACTACATATATCCCTCTCTCCCACGACTCCCTATGTCACTCTTTTTTTCTCTCTCCCCTTCTCTCACAATCCCTCTCTATCATCCCCCTATTATTCTCTCTCCCTCTCTCTACCTCCATCTGCTTCTCTCTCTCTCTATCCCTCTTTCTCTCTCCCCCATCTTTCTCTTTTCCCCTCATTATACATCCCTCTCTCTCTACCCCCTCCCTCTCTCTCTCCATTTCACTCTCTACATCTCTTCATCTCTTGTTGGCTCTCTCATTCCTTCCCCTTCTCTCCCCCTTCCCCCCTCCCTCTCTCTTACATCTACTCCTC